>PVKA01010134.1:21512-65566 GCA_004027165.1 Ctenomys sociabilis | reverse complement strand
TTTTTTTTTTTTTTTTTTTTTTTTTTTTTTTTTTTTTTTTTTTTTTTTTTTTTTTTTTTTTTTGTCTTTTTGAGACAGGGTCTCGCTATGCAGTTCAGGCTGGCTTTAAGCTCACTTTGTAGCTCAGGCTGGTCTCGAACTCACAACAATCCTCCTGCCTCAACCTCCCGAGTGCTGGGATTACAGGCATGCGCCACCACGCCCGGCTCAACAACACCGTTGTTGACATCATCTATGATGTCATGAGGGTTTGGCTGTCCACGTTGCAGCCCACAGACTGGGTGGTCCCCAGGATCTCCTTAATGGTTCGGGAAAGTTCTCTGGCTAAAGACCGGTGCCACATCTGTCGGGCAATGTTGACAATCTCACCAAAAGTGATATTTCCGCTGTGTTTAATGTTTTTCTGCTTCTTTCTGCCTCTTGGCCGCTCCTTGAGTGCTCTGGTGATCAGGGCAGAGGCAGAAGGCACCGCCTCAGTCTGAGCCTGTCTGTTCCGGTCAGGTTCACAGTAATTCGCAGGCCCTTCCAGTCACCAGTTGCCTTGGCAATGTCATCCCCCACTTTTTTTTGAGACAGACCCAAGGGACCCATCTTGGGAGCCAGGGCAGATGCAGCCCCGACTTCGCCACCAGTGCACCTCAGGTACACGACTTTGATCTCGTTGGGGTCGAACTTGGGCAGCATGCTGGAGGTGGCTGGTGTCGGATGAACCCGGATTCAGGACAACCGAAGAAAGTTACACCTTAGCCTCCCCCTAGCTAAAAACCAAAAGCCACTTTTTGTTTTTGAAACAGGATCTTGCTGACTCTGGAAGTTGGCCAGGCTGCCCTTGAACTTTTTGATCTTCCTGCCTTGGCTTCCCAGAGTTCTGGGTCTGTTAGGATAGCTCACGGGCCTGGCAGGTGCTACCTCAGGTCTGCCCCTCTCCAAACCCACTGGGGGACACCGCTGACCCCGTGCTCTCTTGCAGGACAGACAGGCGCCGGCAACAACTGGGCAAAAGGCCACTACACGGAGGGCGCGGAGCTGCTGGACACAGTGCTGGATGTGGTGCGGCGGGAGTGCGAACGTTGCGACTGCCTGCAGGGCTTCCAGCTGGCGCACTCGCTAGGGGGCGGCACTGGCTCAGGGCTGGGCACGCTGCTGCTGGGCAGGATCCGTGAGGAGTTCCCCGACCGCATGGCGCACACCTTCAGTGTCATGCCCTCTCCCAAGGTGTCGGACACGGTGGTGGAGCCCTACAACGCGGCGCTGTCCGTGCACCAGCTGGTGGAACACACAGACCAGACCTACTGCATTGACAACGAGGCCTTGTACGACATCTGCTTCCGCACCCTCAAGCTGGCCACGCCCACCTACGGCGACCTCAACCACCTGGTGTCGGCTACCATGAGTGGGGTGACCACATCGCTGCGCTTCCCAGGCCAGCTCAACGCTGACCTGCGCAAGCTAGCCGTGAACATGGTGCCCTTCCCGCGCCTGCACTTCTTCATGCCGGGCTTCGCGCCCCTGACTGCACGGGGCGGCCAGCAGTACCGCGCCCTGACTGTGCCGGAGCTGGCCCAGCAGATGTTCGACACCAAGAACATGATGGCTGCCTGTGACCCGCGCCACGGCCGCTTCCTCACTGTGGCTGCTGTCTTCCGTGGCCGCGTGTCCATGCAGGAGGTGGATGAGCAGATGCTGGCCGCCCAGAGCAAGCACAGCAGTCGCTTCGTGGAGTGGATCCCCAACAACGTCAAGGTGGCCGTGTGCGACATCCCGCCACGTGGGCTTACCATGTCTGCCACCTTCATTGGCAACAGCACAGCCATCCAGGAGCTGTTCAAGCGCATTTCCGAGCAGTTCTCAGCCATGCTGCAGCGCAAGGCCTTCCTGCACTGGTTCACAGGCGAGGGCATGGACGAGACGGAGTTCACTGAGGCTGAGAGCAATGTGAACGACCTGGTGTCCGAGTACCAGCAGTATCAGGATGCCACAGTGGATGGTGAGGACGAGGCCTTTGAGGAGGTCCAGGAGTAAAAGCCAAGCTACACCTGCCACCCGTAGGGTCCTGATAGCCAGGCGGTCACAGCAGGGAAGGCTCACCACAGGACACAGGGGTGCTAGAGGGAGAGTGGTGGTTGGCAAGGGCAGAAGGGCAGGTGTTCGGCAGCCAAGGCAGGGAGTGGAGGCCTACCCTGTGCTCAGCGCTGACTTGCATGAATCTGTCCATGGGCCTTTGCAGCAACCCTCTCAATAAATACCACGTTGCTCCGTGGCCTCCTGTGTGCGCCTACTTGCATGGCCATGGGTCACTGACCTCTCCCTGGTTGCAGCCAGCAGGCAGGATGCATCTTAAACCTGGGGCCTTGGGAGCAGTTGCACATCTCTGGGCTCAGAGCAGAGGGGCACAGACGAAGCCCCCTGCCCTCAGCCTGCTTCTGTGGTGCCTGCTGGGGGCAGCCCCCAGGCCAGCAGAACCTCTTGCTGCTGGGCTGCACCCTGCTCACGTATGCCCCACTGAGGACCAGGTGCCTCTCGCCCCCAAGTCTGCCATCCAGACAGGCAGTACCCAAGTTCACAATCCTCCACCTCAGGGTCTGCACAACAGGACCGGCCATCACAAGACAGCCCAAGGTTCCCACAGGGGACTGGCTAGAGTTGGTGGACACTTTGCCGGACATTTACATGGGCGAGAAGAGTTCACTCATCCTGCAGGAAGGCTCCAGGCAGCCCCAGCCCCTCCTATCCATTGGTGCCCCACACAGTTACCGCTGGCAAGGGCACCTGACCATGCTCTCCCATGCAGCACGGCAGGCCTGGCCAAGACACAGGCCACCATCCAGTAATCCCTAGCTCAGTGGACTCCAGGATTTAGCACACGGCAGCATGAAGTGGGCAGCACATAACACTCTCCTGCACTGCTGCGCCTGCAGGCATATGGCAGACTATGCATGGCTGTGGGGCTGTGCCACACCCAAGCCCAATGCAGGGTGGAGCCGCAACTCCAGGCCCAGCTCCCAGGTGTTACCATGATGGCAGTGCCAGTTGCAGTTCCTGCCTAATCAGTGTATCATTTGCCACTGGCAGGACCTGGCGCATGCTAGCACCTCTGCCCATGGCAGCTCTTCCCATGTGGGGACAGATACCAAGCCCCCGCAGACTTGGCTCAGCTGCCTCACAGGAAACTCCTCCATCTTTCTGCAAGGGGCCCTGCTGATGGGCCCTGTTCTGTACAGTGTAAGCCAAACTCGGCTCCACAAGCACCAGGGGGCATCTCTGGGACTCTGAGAAGAGCAGACACAAGATGGAGCCCAAGTGGCCTGAGCCACTTCCTGGCCTATGATCTAGGGTCCCACTGCATTCTGTCTTAAACCTGAAGTCACCAAACACATGAGAAAACTTGAATAGCCCTGGGAGAGGAAGCCACACACACACAGAAGTAGGGCTGTGATGGGCACCTCAAGCCCAAGGGATGGAACTCGAAGAGCTGGAACATCACCCCGAGCTGCCTTTCTGCATTCTGACCCTGAGGTGCCTGCTACCTCCTCTGAAGCCCAGGCTATGGCTCCAGCAGAGCCCAGCAGGCAGCCGTGGCCCAGAGAGCGAGGCCCAGGAAGCTGCAGAGTCAGCAGGGCCCCAGTACCAGGATGCAAACTGCCTGGCCCCACACTTCACACCAGGCCACAACAGCACCCAGTCCTGACTTGGTCTGTGGGACCCTGTCACCGAGATTCTGGAGACACAACACAATGTCTCCAGACGCAACACAATGTAAATAGTGACCTTTGTGTGCTCAGGAAAATACAGTGTTCACATTTATTTCTGATGTAAAGAAGCCATATTTACACAATACATTCACGTTTTTAAATATGTTACAGCTCCCTATAAGAAAACCACTCCCTGAAACAGCAAAATGTTCACTTAAATCAAAATATTCTCATCAGCACTCGAATTCCATAGCCCATCTACAGAGAAACTGAAGAGAACAAGGAATGCAGAGTGGAGGTGACAGAAAGCCACGCCTCCACATGCTGTTCCAGACGGCTGCCCTGCCACAGCTGCCACTCCACGCGGGTCGCCAGGCTCAGCTGGCCCTCTGGAAAGGGCCTGTCCTGGCGTGCCACTGGAGGCTTGGCAGGCCGGATGGTCCTCCTGGTGTACTGAGCTGCAGCAGCACCCACAGCGCAGCAGCAGACTACAGCGGCTGCCTCGGACCTGTCTGCATCTGGCTGGCACCCTTCTGGTCTGAGGGCTCCTCCTCTTCCTTCTCCTGCCCTCTGTTCCAGCCCTTCAGGCCCTCCGGCAGGGAGGTGTCCTCATCCAAGCTGCCCGTGCCTTCTACAAACTCTTCATATGTAGATTTTTCTGCAAATGGTCTGGGGCCCAGGAGTGCAACCATGTCATTCTTATCTAAAACTTCTTTCTCCAATAATAGAAGCGCAACCTGAAATACAAACCATTTCCATTAAATGTAGGTGACTTAGTAAAATCTATGCAAAAGCAAAGCATTTAGAGCTGAGCTCATTCCTAAGAAGGGGCTAAGATAACTGGGAAGGTCGCCGTGGGGGAGATTAAAGACCCTGGAGCAAACTACACCTAGCACACACATGCGTGTGACAGGGACACTTGGCGCAGCAGGCTGCTCTACTCTCCCACAGTGACAGCATCATTCTTCTGTCTGCTTCTCACCTGGAGCCTGACTCAAGTGGGGGTGCTGCAAGGGAAGGCCTCAGCTCGTGCCAGCTCCTATGACCTGGGCCACTCCTGGCCCGGTCCAACCCCTGTGGACAGACCTCTGTGCAGCTCTCAATTTCTGGAGCTCTTCAGGTTTGAACAATGCTCACTTGGGAAGTGCTTTTTTGATCAAACTGTTAAAAGTTTTTGTCTAAAGTTCCCTTAACAGTGCTTCTCTCTGCAAAACTGAACTGCTGAAGGCTGTGTTCCAGACACAGTGTTTCAGGAAGGGCAGGCGAAGGGACAGGAGGGCAGCAAGCTGAAGCGAGGAGCAAAAGCAGAGAGAATGCAGGATAGGAGGCGAAAACAGAAAAGCAGCCCCAGGTTCTGCACTTTCGCAGGCCACAGGGAGAAAGGGACGTGAGCCCAGACCCTGAAGGACACCAAGAAAGCAGGCTGCATCAAGCTGACCAGAGCCAAGTGCTGAGTGCCTAGGCCAACTTTCTACCTATGGCTCTCCTGAGCCTACAAGGTTACATGGTAAAGACATGAAGAATCAACTTTCTTGTGTTAATGAACTGCAATTAGTCCACTGTGCCAATGTGTCCCTATGCTGACAATCAGGGGACACGCCCTTCCACTCTTTCTCTAGTCCCAGTGCCTACCATCAGCCAGCACAGGGCTTGGTGCCACAGTGCAGGCACAGCACACACAGGGAGGTGGGCGCCCAGGCAAGGGCCTGGCTCTGCTATAGAGTGCAAGACTGCAAGGACCCTGGCCCCTCCACACAGCACAGGGCCCAGCTCCCCCACGCGTAGGGCCCACTTTCCAGCTGGCCCCCCATGGATGGGACTAGACCCCAGCCATTGCAGCCACTCCCCCAGCACACAGCCGTGCCCCCTGGAATGGGTGTGTCTCCCTGGCCTATGAGTCCAGACCCCGCAACAGCGCTGTACCCACAGCCCTAGCACAGGAGCCACACCTGTGGCATCACACACAGCTTAGCCCTCATGTCCAGCAAACGCAGTCAGGCCCACAGCAGTGGGCACATTCTGCTACCAAGACCATGCCCTCTGCTCCCTCCTCTGCTGGGCACCTCCTGGACCTCTCAGGCCTCTATCCAGAGCTGCTACCAGGCCTGCCTGGGCCTGGGCACCATGTCACAGGATGCTCCCAAAGCTGCTCCTTGGGCTGCCTGCCCTCTGCCCTGTGGCCTGTGCCCTGCTGCCACCAGCCTCCCTCCACAGCTCAGGTCACAGAGACACATGCTCTCTCAGTCACAGCCCCACCGTGGACCTCTGGAGCCACCAAGCAGGACCCGACTGGTTGCCATCTCCAGTCTCTCCAAGAGGCTTTTCCCTGTGTGTTTCCTGACAGCACAAGCAGCACATTCAGAGAGCAAATACAGCCTAACTCTGGGGTGTGAATCCAAGGGACAGCACAGTCCCGGAGTACAGGAGACCCTCCAAGTGCAGAGGCCATCCCTTTGCCACACAGCACTATTTGTTCATCCTTTTGCCACACAGGGCTGTCTGTCCAGCCATTCACCGTCAGTCCACAGTGGGCCCTGTTCTGAGGCCCTCTGGCTCACTCCTGACTGCCCTGCATCTCTCACTGCTGCACGGGGAGACCCTGGCGTTCCTGTCATGACCTGGGGCTGCTCTCAGTTCACTTAGGGCACAGGATGGGGCCAGAGCTGGCAGGGATCCCAGCCTAGCCCCATAGGCTCCCAAGCATGGCATGGGGTAGGTTCCCCCATGGGCACCCACCTTCTCCACATCAGCCTTCTTCTCGGTGAGGAGAGCCACAGTTCTCCTATAGGCTTCGCTGATCAGGATCCGCACCTCGTCATCGATGAGCCTGGCGGTGGCCTCACTATATGGCTTCTCTAGCACCATGTCACCCTGGCGTGGGAGGTCGAAGGAGATCTGCCCAACCTTCTCATTCATGCCAAACTGCACGATCTGGAGAGAGCGGAGGGGTGGGAGGGATGCTTCCTGCCCTGGAACCAAGGGGACAGAACACCTACCTGGTCCTGCTTTGGATCTTCCCCAGGACCAGAGCTGGACATCCTCAGTATAAGAGACTGTGAGGGAGGCAGAGGAGCCCAGCACAGTGGGAAGAAGGCTGTGAACCTGGGGAGCTGACTCCAGGAGACCTGAGTGTCTGCTCACCTTGCACACCATGTCCTCCTGAAGGGGCCCCAGAATAGTAAGGAAGCTGAGCCATTTGACTCCCTGAGAACCCACTGTGCCAATGCCACGCAGCCCATGCTGGCTGCAGAACCCAGGCTGACGGGGAGGAGTGGGGCAGAAGCAGAGAGTGCAGCAGAGTGGCAGTCACCACCTAGAGCCATGCACAAGGACACTGGGTGGGGTTTGCCCGCCCCACCCCATCCCTCTGCTTCCCACATATGGCCCGTGCCACAGGCAAAAGACTGAGACCCAGAACAACAGCTGAGCAACAGGGAAGTGGGCTGGAAGCCACACCACACCCAAGACACCATGCTGTGCTCACAGACAGCTGAAGAGATGGGAGAGAGATAGAAAATGGCAAGAGCTGTGGGGCCCAACCTAGAGAAACTGCAGCACCACAGTGCAGGGAGGTAGGACATTAGCAGAAAGATTCTTTTCTTTGACACCAGAATTGAACTCACAACCTCCTGCTTGCCAGGCAGGCACTGTGCCACTGAGCTAAATCTCTGGCCCAAGAAAGATTATTCTTAAAGCAGGTATTAAACTAAAAAAGGAACAAGAGCAAATTACCATAATAACCTGAGAGAAAATGTCAAGTTAAAAATGACTGGAAGAAAGGTCGGGGACATGGCTCAGTGGAATAAGCGCTTTCCTGTCAAGTGCAAGGGCCTGAGTTCAATCCCCAGCTCCATAAAAATAGACTGGAAGAAACATTTTAAGTTAGATATCCTGGTGTGGGACTGTAATCCCAGCACTCAGGAGGCTGAAACAGGAGGAGGACTGAGAGTTTGAGACCAGTCTGGGCTGCACAGTGAGTTTAAACCTAGCCTGAACTACATAGCAAGACTCTGTCTTTAAAAAAAAAAAAAAAAAAAAAGCCCCACTTAAACCCTTAGAAATACTTAAAAGTGCTGAGCAAAGAAGAGTGCAGTGTAAGCTAGTAATAGTTCTCAGAGTAAGTCATGTACACTATGTCCAAAGACAGCAAAGCCTGCCACGCAGACACAGATGCCAGGGAAGTTGTTGCAAATAGGAAGTCAGGAGAGGCTGCTCCAGAAGACTGGGACGGATGGACGGGATGGGCAGGAAGGGTAGGGTCCTGCTGTGTGCAGGGCAGGACCCTCAGGGCCTAAACTTTAAATACTATAATAAAGTTTCTTTTCAGAAACTGGCTGTTCTATCATGAACCTAGGAAATAACCTCTGCCAAGAAGCCCCAAGCTGGGGAAATTGGAGCCTGGCCAGCTCACCTGGGCGTAGGCGCTCTGCGTGACTTTCCGCAGGTCATCCTGGGCGCCAGTGGTGATCCTCCCAAAGAAGAGCTCCTCAGAGACGCGGCCGCCCAGGGTCATGCACATCCGGTCCAGGAGCTGCTCCTGGGTGTACAGGTACTGCTCCTTGGGCAGGTACTGGGCGTAGCCTAGACCCTTGCCACGGGGGATGATGGACACCTGGGAAGAGAAGACTCGCGTGTTCCACAGCCTGCTGCAAACAGCCAGCTGGGCATGTATCCCGACAGCTAAGTGTGACAGCAGGGGCCAGCCAGAGACAGTGCACAGATGGACCGCAGGCACCTTGGGCTCCGCAAGGACTTCTTGTCCTTCTCTAAGACCCAACTGAGACCACTCAGTCTCAAGAAATGGTGCCTTGGTAAGGCAAAATTCAACTGCTCTGCAACTGTAGCCACTGCCTTTGTAGGAGGGATAGGCAACAGCTGCAGCCCTGAGGCCTCCTTTCCTCTCCTGGCCCTGTTTAACTGTAAAAAAAAAAAACCATTAAACAAATTTCTTTCGCCTATTTTTATCTTTCTGGTATTGGGAATCAAACTCAGAATCTAATACTTGCCAGGCAGTTCTGAGCCACTGAGTTACATCCTCAACACTCCTTTTAACCTTTTTCTAAAAGTATCATTTATTTAGTACAGGCTCTCTCTACGCAGCTCAGACTTGCCGTGATCGATCCTCGTCTCAGCCTTCCCAGCACTGGGATCACAGGCCTGACTACTATGCCCGGTTTCTGGGCCAGCACTGCGTGCCTAGGGTTCCAGGGCTGGCACAGCATGTGGTGCCAGGAATCGAACTCAGGTCCTTGAGCTTGATAGGCAGGGGCTTAGAACTTGGTCACCTTTGAGAGAAAATGGAAAACTTCCCAAGTGGCCACACTGTTTACACATGAGGGCCCAACTGTTCCTCATCTTTTCCAATGCCAAGGTTGTGCCCAAAATTCTAACTGCTCCAGTGTGCATGGCATTTTGTTACTGAGATTTGATGTGCAACTCCTTGAGCACTTAGCAATACTATTTTATGCACTGAAACACACTCACGTACCTTCTGGGAAGTGCATGCTTTATCTTTTTGCCTGCTGTGTGTGTGTGTGTGTTGCTGCTGCTGTTGTGTCTGAGACGATCTTGATGTACAGCTGAGGCTGCTCCTGAACTCACTCTGTAGTACAGGCTGACCTCAAATTTGCAGCAATCCTCCTGCTTTGGCCTCCTAAGTGCTGGAATTACAGGAGTGTAATACCACGCCCAGCTCCTTTTTCATTCTCTTAATAGGATCTTTCAAAAACATGAAAGATTTTAATTTTAAAAGATCCAATTTATCAACTTCCGAGAATTTCTCATACTCAAGCTGACGAAGACCTGTGTTCTCTTTGGACACGCTGTAGGGCCAGCCCTTGGAACCTATTGTAAGCTGCTTTCTGAGCATGGTTCACTTTCTTACCTGCTGATCACATCATCTCTCCTTGAGTACCACTCCTGTGTGACAGTGACATGGCCAGCAGTCCCTCTGTGAACTCTGCATGTCCTCTTGCCAGGGCCTCCGCCTGCACCTGCAGCTGTGTGGTCTCAGAACTGGGATGCCCGTCAGCTTTGTTTTGGCTCACCTACCTGCCCGCAAAACTTCAGACTTTGCTTCACAATTTCTACAGAATTTTCTGCTGTAATATGGTCAGACTGAACTGAAACTACAGGCTCTTTTTTTTTTTTTTAAAGGCAAGCTTTCTCTTGCCCAGGATGGCCTCAAACTTGTGCTTCTCCTGCCTCAGCCTCCCAAGTAGCTGAGCTTACAGATGTGCCACTGTACCTTGCTTAGATACATAACAGGGGAAAACATACATAACATTCTGTGACACTGTATTTTTATTTTTAGGCCTGGTTAACTTAATATGCAGGACCTGTAAATATTTTCTTTAAACCTTCCATCTTTCATGCTTTGGGGTACTCATAAACATGGATTTTTTTTTCCTAGTACTGAAGATGGAACTCAGGCCCCTAAATTATATCCCCAGCTTCCTATGAGACAGGGACTCCCTAAGTAGTTAAATTGCACAGGCTGGGTTCAAATTTGGTAAGCTCCTGCTGCAGCTTACCAGGATACTGGAATTATAGGCATATACCATCATGTCAACCTTGGAACTCAATTTTTAAAACTTCATTTTCCAGTTGTTCACTGTTGATTTATAGAAACACAGCTGATCTTCGTGCTTTGACCTTGATTCTGTAACGTGCTAACTTAAGCGCTGGTTCTGGAGTCTGCAGGTTCTGGAGGTCCTTCTGCAATGCCCTGCTCCCAGGGCCCCTCCATTGACATCAGGAGTCTTCCAAAAGCGGGACCTCTGCTTCCATCTGCTGGATCAACTGGGGAGTGCATTCTCGCTCAATGTGGGATGGCTCAGCTAGCTTGCAGGAGTCTGTACACATAGCCAGAGGTCAGGCAGCTTCTCAGAGATCTGAGTATTGGCCTCTTAAGTTCTTCATTCCAGTTTCTTCTAACCCTCTGCCATCTCCAGAGGGCAACATACTCCTGCCTGCTATGGCAGGGACAGCAAGTACACCCAGTCTCCCAGCATAGCTCCACTCTGTTCAGGGCACCTTCCACACCTCAGACAGATGCTGCACTCACACACACTGCCTCCAGGGCTTCCCTACTCTACCTACCCTATCTGGCCTCACCTTCAAGAGAGGGTCTGCATGCTCCAGGTACCAGCCAGCAACTGCGTGGCCTGCTTCATGGTACGCCACTGTCTTCTTCTCCTCAGGCTGTAGAACCTGGGTCTTTTTTTCTAAGCCTAACAGGTTAAAAAAAAGGAACATGGACAGGCAACGTTACATATGCCCCTTGTAAAATGTCACTGAAAGACTAAGCAGCTTATAATTCCAAAATTGCTCTTGGAGACATTGCCAGTTCCATGGATAACCCACTACTATTATGAACTATTGGATTATATTGAATTATTTCTGCTGAATTTACGCACCTACAATATTTGAATGGCAATGGAATACCCATCTCTGACAGAACTAAACAAAAAAGGGGATATAAATGAAGGACCATTTTGTAGTAAAAAAAAGATTATCTGTATATACAAAATAGGACAGATATGCAGCTACTTTCTCCTAGTTCAATGAGAAGACTTTTATTAATAGTGTTTAGACAAGATATCATGTCTGCATCTTGTACTTACTCTGAATATCTACTATGAAGACAACAATATGCAATGTATTAATTATTGTAACTGTCCTACTAACCTGTTTTGAAACTCTCATTGCTATTTCTTTCTCAATAATGAAAAATTAAAATATTGCTCCTGGAGGCCAGGATAAAGTGAAGGTCAAGTCCCCTTGGTCTCATTCCACCCTGATGTTCCTGCCCTCTATTATACCACACAACCTGGCTGGGGAGATGAAAAGAAATGCCCAACATCAAATTCACGGAAAACAAAGATGCACTCAGAGTCACCAAGTCTTGCCAAAGGAGGTGCTTGCCCTAGAGGCCAACCACGCTCTGTCTCTGAGGCACAGTGGACAATGACGTGTCCAGCTGGCTCTGGGTCTGGAGAGATGGATGGGCAGCACCGGGCATCTGCCCTACCCAACAGCCTGGGGTCTGTCATCTGGGAAGTGAGTGGACAAGGGTACCAACCTGTAGGCAGAGTCCAGAGGAGCCGTGGTGATGCCCAGGACAAGGAGAGCCATGGGCTCCAACCTGAGTGCACCTCTGCTTGCACCTGGGCAGAGTGGCCCTGAAGTCTCGGTAATTCAATCACCACACTGTGACAAAGGTAGTTCTGACATTTAAGGTCACCTGAGATTTATCACCCCTGAGAATATACTAAAGAGACCAAAAGACTTTTTAAAAGTTGCCCAAGACAAGACTCACAGAGCTGCCAGGCGAAGCTTATAAGGACAGGCAGCCAGGCCTCTGGCTCTACAAGGGAGCACTTCTTTCTGCCCTGCTTGTGGGCTAGGGTTGTGTCATTCAGCAAGCGTGCCACCAGTGAGACGGTACAAGGAAACAAGGCGCCTCCGGCAGTGTACCAAGGCTCACCTCATCTTATTGGTTTGCTGCCCGACTATACAATAACCCTGTCTTTGGTTGGGGGGCAGCACTGTGAACAGATGAGCTTCTGCACACCTTTGGGGGACAGGCACAAACGCCAGTGTATGGCCAGCCCTGCAGCAGGGAGGTGCATGGCTGCAGCCCACCCGCCCGCCCAGTCCTCCACTGACGCTCTGGTGCCTTACCACCAATCACGCGCTCGATGGCTTGCTCGAAGTGCTTCTCATTTATGGAGTCTGAGAGGTGTCGCGCTGCAATCAAGGCCGCTTCGTTACACACATTGGCCACATCGGCTCCTGTACGAGGAACACACACTGGCTCACCCTCCAGAACATGCGCAGACCAATTCACGCCCTGCACGCAGAGGACAACTTGGCACTACACTAGATAGGTGCTGTGGAAACACCACTTAAAACTAGATGAGGTGGGGAGTAGTGAGTAGGTCACTGCAGACAACCGCTGACCTCCAACGATCACCCGGCTCATGTACTAGCAAATGAAGTACTCCAAAACACTAATTAACTTAATTCCACCTTCTTCACTGGGAAAATGATGGGGCAAAACAGGCAAACTGCTTATGTAATTAAAAAAAATAAATTTTTTTGGAGATTGGGGTCTCACTGTAGTTGAGGCTGGCCTTGAACCAACAGCAATCCTCCTGCCTCATCCTCCCGAGTGCTAGCATTGCAGGTGTGTGCCACCATGCCTGGAAAAATGCTTATATAAAATGATAAACACAAGCATTAAAATGACCTAATATATTAATTTAAATAACTAAAATACATGAGGCTTAGCAAGCTTTTTAGAATTATAAGTCCTCTTAAACTAATTTTTCAGATTAATATTAATATTGGAGAACAAACTATAGCACAACACATGTGCTCAATAATACAAGAAACAAGTACAAATTCAGGACTCCTTGTCAATCTAGGTGACCACCTTCTGACCACCCAGCTGCATGTAATCATCTCGGATTTCTTAACTCATTTTGTGCTTAGAGGAAATGAGACAAGAAAGACGCTGCGCATCATAGGCCGTTGGGAAATGTTAGGGCCAAAGCACACAGAGATGCCACCACCCTGCCCCAGCAGGACGGCCAAGGAGGCAGCAACACACACCGCGCAGGACGTGGAGGAAATGCCGGCAGAGGTGAAACGGGGCAGCCACTTTGGGTCAGCTGAGAATTCTCCAAAAAGCTAAGCACAGACTTCTCAGGGGGCCTAGCAATGTACTCCGAGGCACAGTAAAAATGCAGTCTTGCCCACGCAGAACTACAGGCCAGTGTGAGCAGCAGCACTGCTCATCACAGCCCTAGGAGGAAACTACCCCACATCCACCAGAGATGAGTGGAAGATGAGACATGGACACCCATCCAAGGCCATACTGGGGCCCAGAAGGGAGGAAGTCAGAGGCTCAGCAACATGGGCAACCGCACAATGGGCTGAGTGGACACACACCAGGTGTGCGCTGTATACTTCCACATGGGCAACACACCGAGAGCAGAAGAGCTGCAAGACAGAGATGAGCTTCGGGCTGTCTGGGCCTCCACTAGGTCCCAGCAACACCTGCACAATTAAATTTTTTTTTTTTTTTTTTTGTCTTTTTGAGACAGGGTCTCACTATGCAGTTCAGGCTAGTCTTAAGCTCACTTTGTAGCTCAGGCTGGTCTCAAACTCACAACAATCCTCCTGCCTCAGCCTCCTGAGTGCTGGGATTACAGGCATGCGCCACCACGCCCGGCTGCACAATTAAATTTTATAGCATAGGGACTGAACCCATGGGTACCACCCTAAGCTACATTCCCAGCACCTCTTCTATTTTGAGACAGGATCTTGCTAGTTGCCCAGGCTGGGTTCAAACTAGTGATCATCATGCCTCAGGCTCTCAGAGTGAAGTATGACAGTTTAATCTCAATAAAACAGCTTCCAAAGACCATTTCCGAATCACTCCCACAGAAACAGATAAAAGGATTAGTGGTAAGGAACCGGTCCTAACAAACTCCAGGGCAAATGAGGAGACTGGACCTGAGCCAGGGGCTGGGCCAGGCCGGAGGCTGCTGACGAGTACCAGTGGGTTCTGAGTGGAAACCCCATAACCAAAGACAACTTTTTTGTGTGGGCACAGCAGAGACACGGGCCACACACAGCTCACCCGAAAACCCCGGTGTTAGGGATGCCAGCTTCCGGGCCAGCTTCTCCTTCTCCAGGGCAGCATCTACCTTCAGGGGTCGGAGGTGGACTTTGAAAATGGATGCTCTTCCTTTTATGTCTGGGGGTCCTTTAGAAAGATTTTAAGGAAGAAAGTCAGAGAGACTGCCACACAGAGCACACGAGCCCACCCACAGTGAGCGCCCCTCACCAATGAAGATCTGACGGTCAAAGCGGCCTGGACGTAGCAGTGCCGGGTCCAGGATGTCCGGCCGGTTGGTGCCCGCCAAGATGACCACGTTTGTTGTTGTGTTAAAACCTGGGGGAGAAGCCAGCACCACCATGAGGAGACAGGCAGAGGCCAGAGTGAACATCTGCAGCTGAGGGCAGGCTTCCTGTGCAGTTACTTGATTCCCACCCTCACCGCTGGTGATGAGCACCATGCAGTGGACTGGAAAGGTTCAGGGTGTACATGATTACTCTTCAAGTGCCTTTACTTTGAACTGACAAGCTGTGATAGGATTCCAAAACCCATGTACATCATGGGGTGACTGGGTCAGGGTGGCAGCTTGGACCCCTCTGGTGGTAGTGGCCCAGCCTGTACACAGCCCTACACTACATGGGAAGCTTTGGCACTTGGCAGGTGAGCAGGTTCAACTGCTCTCACTCCAGGACTTCATGTTCATCCATCACAGGCCCCCTGGGCTGCGCCGCCTGATCCTTCAGGGTCATGCATGACTGTGACTGGATTCTCATGTGAATTGTGCCTTCTCCTATGCCACCTCAACTCCACCACTGAGCTCCCAAGGGCAGGGAAGGACAGCTTGCCTTCTGTGCACAGCAGTGCTTAATATACTTGAGGACTCGGCCCCACGAATGCAGCTCACCCACCGCCCAGGACCCACACCCACCATCCATCTCCACCAGCAGCTGGTTGAGTGTGTTCTCCTGCTCACTCTGTCCCCCAAAGTTGCCACGGCCTCTCTTCCTTCCCACTGCATCAATCTCATCGATGAAGAGGATGCAAGGGGCATTCTTCCGAGCAAGGGCAAACAGGTCTCGCACCTGACACGAGAAGTGGTGGCAGTTAGGCTGTGAATAGGGCCTATCCTCACACTTACGTGCAGGGCCAAGGGCTGAACCCAGGGCTTCACACTGCGAGGCCAGCGCTCCACCCGAGTTACACCGCAGCCCTTTTTGCTTCGGAGTGGGGTTTCCTGAGTGGCTAGGTTCTCCCTGTGCCTCCAGTCCCCTTAAAGGTCTCCCCCTCGTGCTCTCCTGCCTGGCTTCTGGGTTATGTCCCTATGCTGCTGATCACAGCCTCCCTGCATGTGTACCCTTTGGCTCAGATGGACCGTGAGTCCTTAAAATCTCTCACAGGGAAGAGAACCCGTCTGTCCCGTAGCCAGCTGGAGCCAGGGCTGCCCCACATCTGCATGGCAGGTGCCTTACCCCTCCCCATGGATGCCTACCCGGCACTCTCTTCCAGTCTCTTGGTCCACTGCCCCTCTGCTCCTGACAAAACCCCCACTGTAAGGTGCCTCCGACACCAGCTCGCAGCGCCACTCCCAGGCCATGCACACAACCTAAGCTTCTCGCACCACCGACTCCTTCCTCCCTCAACTTCTCCTCCAAGCACACCGCACATACATCCACACACGCACGCACACACACTCACACACACACACCCTGCAATCTCTGACTCTCATGGGTTTCGCAGCCTCACTCATAACACCTGACCTCACTGAGCTCCTACACCTCTGCAAAACTCAGCTGAGCACTGCTTAGAACACTACTGACAAAAGACGTGGCCATGGGAACAACATCATGGTGAAATGGCACTGGTGATGTGATACTGTACTACTAATTCTTGGCAAAATCTAATAATCAAACAGCATCTTAAAGTTTGAAAAAGTATCATGACACTCTGTATTTCTACTGTATGTACTGTCAACATTTTAGACACTGATGGAAAACACTAGAAACTGTCTTTAAAAAAAAAAACAACAGTCACACCTCCTGATTTCAAAACTGGCAAAGCAACAGTACCCAGGACTATGGTACTAGCCTAAGGACAGATACACAGATCAACAGGATAGACTGAGAGTCCAGAAATACATCAAGACCATTCAATGGGAAAAAACTAGTTTCTTCAACAAATGGTACTGGGAAAACTGGATATCCACAAGCAAAAAAAAAAATGAGATTAGACCCTTACCGCATACCATACACAACACTGACTCAAAATGTATCACTGACCTAAAGGTTAATAGCTGGACTACAAAACTCTTACAAGAAAACACAGAAATCAATGTCTATGGTCTTAAGATTTGGCAACGGATTCTTAAACATGACACCAAAAGCATAAGCAACAAAAAAAAAAAAAAGAAAAAGAAAAAATACTTCATCAAAATTAAAATTGGGCAGAAGCAGGAGGATGAGCTCAGTGCAGACTCAGGCCCGAGTCCTGTCCCGATGGAAGTGGCAGCAACAGCGACAGCGGCTCCCGAGGAAGAGAATGCAAAAGGAAAAACGATCTTTTCTGCAGCTGATGGTATCACTGCCTTGGATGGTAATGTTTCTGGAAGAACCCTGACTGCCCAGGGATTTTTCTGCCCCTGCTGCTCCTAATCTTCAGTCTTCTTCTGATCCCTTTAGAACTAGGATTGCCAAGGGCCTGCCTGGATGCACTGGAGCACAGGAGTATGTGTACCTATCTGATACCACTCCTGAGTAGGGCTCGTTTCTGGTGTCAAACGTTGACAATGTGAGGACTAATTAAAACCACTGCTAAACAGGGCAAGGTATGGCTTTTAAATTTTTACTGAAATAGTGTATCTTAAAATGTCTCTTGAAAACGCAAAGTCCCTGCATTTATTTTGAGACAGTTTCTGTTGCCACTGAGAATAAACGAACATGTGTCGGAAGTATATTCTCATCACCCCTTACTGAAAACGCTGGAGCCCGGGAGCCCAGGGTTACAGTGCAGGCAGGAGTGGACTAGTTTCTTTGGAGGATGCTCCCCTTGGTTTCCAGAAAGCACCTGGCCCTTCTTCCCATGGCCTTTGTCCTGAAAGAGTCTCACGGATGTTCCTTTGCACATCCAAATTCCTTCTTAGAAGACATTCCTTAGCTTGGAGTAGAGCTAAGCCTGAGGGATCTCAGTTTACCTATCTCCAAGTTAGCCACATTCTGTGCTATCTGGAATGGCAGCTTTAACAGGTGAATATGCAGACAGGCATTCAGGCCGTGACACTTGATTTTATTTCTAACCATTCTATTTTAGGCTGTGCTATTAATAGGTGACCAAGAACAGCCCAAACAGTCATAATCAAAGGATTCATGTCAAAGTATGATCCTGCAAGTCACATGATCAAAAGTCTGAACTTTTCTCCTGCAAACATCTCTTTGATGTTCCAGGTACTGGCTTTATGGTACTGCTCATTAAAGCCAAGTTTGGGATGCACTGTGGAAGGCTCATAACACTTTATTCATGGGACGTGTTCACTAAATCCCATCTTAACTTCCATAGCCATATTTTTTTTTTTTTTTTTTTTTTTGGTGGAACCAGGGATTGAACTTAGGACCTTGCGCTTGCCACTGAAGTGTTTATTCCACTAAGCCATCTCCCTGGCCCTGCCATAAAATATTCCTGACTTTTCTCCCATCACCTCTGTTATTCGCTGCAACAGATTTTCTCATTGCTTGGATTATGATGTATACTTGTAAATTGTGGAGAAACACAAAGTGTACACAAGGTTCCACAAGTCTCAATACTGTTTAAAATAGAAGCCTGTGAACATGGAAAAAATAAAATAAAAATTAAAATTGGTTGTGCTTTACTATCAAGAAGTGAAAAGCCAGCCAGACAGGAGATAACATGTGAAATCGAGTATGTGATTAGAAGGCAGCATCCAGAATCTGCAAATAGCTCTGACCACTCAGGAGCAAAGAACCCAGCTGCATAGTGGGCACAGGTCCACACGACAATCTCTTCCTACAAGATACTGACATGTAGGTGAGAAAGGAAGCAGGAATCAAAGCACTTTGAGGCCATGCCACACTCCCTGGGGACAGCTGTGACTGAAGAAACCAGAACCTCACCAGGTACTGGCAGGCTGGGACAGGTCTGGCTGAGTATTCCTTAGTAAGTACAGCATGGAATTACTGCTGAACTTAAAAACATTATGCTAAGTAAAAAGAGCCAAGCACAAAAGACCACAAGCACTCGAGTGTGGTGATGCATGCCTGTGGTCTCAGACATCGGAAGGCTGAGGTAAAAGGATGACTTGAGCCCCAGCCCAAGGCCACCCTGGGCAGTGTAGTGAAGACCCCATCCAAACAGAAAGTAAATCAGTGTGTACTCAAGGGTGAGACGGAGGTAGAGAGATGAAGGTGACTGTTACAGAGACAGCAGGGCTTCCTATTAGCATAATGAAACTGGTGTAATTATTGTAATGACAGTTGCACAAATCTGTGACTATGCCTGATAGTTATTTAACAGCATACAGAGCCAAAGCAGTAAATTTTACAGTATGTCAATTATCTCAATAGAGTTTCTATAAAACAATTAGCTCACAAACTCAAGCCACTTTTTGAAATACTGAAGCTAAAATGACCTCAGTAACTGACACCCTGCAGGCACAGGCCAGTGGGAGCCCAACTCCAAGAGCGCTCAGACAGCAACAGGCCGGCAGGCCCTCAGGGACTCCAGGGATGGGGCTGTCTTCAGCTGGGGAACACAGAGGAAGAAGAACCCACACACATGAAGAGGACAGGACTTACCCGAGCTGGGCCCACACCAACAAACATTTCGAGAAATTCAGACCCACTGACAGTGATGAAGGGGACATTGGCTTCGCCAGCCGTGGCCTTGGCCAATAGTGTCTTTCCAGTGCCAGGAGGACCCGTGAGAATGGCACCCTGCAGAAAGGAGGGATCTGTCACTAGTCAACACTTCTGCGAAGGGGCCGGCAGAGCCAGCAAGGCACAGCACTGTTTCAGCTTCACGGATGTCACACACAGAGAGCTCTTAAACACCTAAACTATGGTAGAACATTTTTTTGTTAAAGAAAGTATACCTACAGACAACGTTGTTTCAAAAGGCTTGGGGAAACTGCACGTGGTTGTAATCTAAGCACACCAGAGACTGCAGCAGGAGGATCACATGAGTTCAAAGCCAGCCTGAGCTATAAAGTGAGATTCTGTCTCAAAAATCAAACAACAGGAGAGCTTGCCAAACAGTTCTTTTTTTTTTTTTTTTTTTTTTTTTTTTTGTCTTTTTGAGACAGGGTCTCACTATGCAGTTCAGGCTGGCCTTAAGCTCACTTTGTAGCTCAGGCTGGTCTTGAACTCACAACAATCCTCCTGCCTCAGCCTCCGGAGTGCTGGGATTACAGGCATGCGCCACCACGCCCGGCTTGCCAAACAGTTCTGCTTAGGCAGACACAGTGGCTGGGGTTCAATTCCAGGACTGCCAAGCCAGCCCCACCCCCTGGGCACGATGAGACAGTGACTGAGACTGGGAGTGGTGGTACACCCCTGTAATCCCAGCTCTTGGGAGGCTGAACACAGGTGGATCACAAGTCAGATCTGTGCAGCGAGACCCTGTACTAAAATACAAAAAAAAAAAAAAAAAAAACTTGGCTGAGGAGATAGCTCGGAAGCATACATATCTGCAAACACAAGGTCCTGAGCATGATACTTGGTACTGAATACTGTGCCAGCCCCAGAACCCCAGGCACACCATGCTGGCCCTAGAACCAGGTGTGGTGATACATGCCTATAATCCCAGTCTTGAGGAGGCTGAGATAGGAGGATCATTATGAGTCTGAACTGTGTAGCAAGACCCTGTATCAAAAATAAAAAAATAAAATTTAAATCTTTATTTTCAGAGCAGTGAGAAAGGGTGACTTAGGCTAGAGATCCACTAACAGACCAAGATTACTTAAACACATACTCCAGAGTTACAAAATTCTCTTATTCTCTGCAGCCTGAATAATGAATACAGTAACTGACTTCTACTTCTCACATTCCTCTACTTCTTGTCCATTGGCATGGACACCTGCACCCTGGCCCTGCCCTACGAACTCTCTTATGTTTTGTCCACTGAGTGGCTAGCGGTGAGCAGCACCCTCTTTGTTTCTCAAACACTGCCTGCAGGGAGGTGGAGAATATGGTCTAAAGATTTTTTTTTTCAGGGGCTGGGGAGATGGCTCAGTGGAATAAGTGCTGCCCTGGCAAGCAAAAGGGCCTGAGTTTAATCCCTGGTTCCGCCAAAAAAAAGATTTTTTTTCCTAGACTCTGTAACAAAACTTTTTTTAAACATATTTAATATATAGGGCATACAGGGTCTCACTATACAGATCAGACTCGCAATGATTCTCCTGTTTTCAGCCTCCCAAGTACTGGGATTACAGGTGTGTGCCACCATGCCCAGTCTTAGTCTATCTCAGTGCAAACCAGGGGGCGAGGCCAGCACAGCAAATCAGGAATGAACCCCGGTCCCTGTGCTGCCTAAGCAGCTTTAGTCCGCTGAGTTATCTGGCTGGCCCTTTTGTAACAAAACTTAAAGGCATTTTTACAAAGTTTGCTTATTTTCTTCTTTAAAAGCTTAAACACATACTCCAGAGTTACAAAATTCTCTTCTAGTAAAAGAAATAAAAAATCTAGGACCACTGATGAACCTATCTAAAAAAAAAATCTGTTTTCAGAAAATACAAGAGAACCACAGGATGGAGCTGCAGAGGTATGCAGGACTTAGGGGAGAGTACCACCACAAGTTGGGTTCTGCCATGCAGACCAGACAGGCTGCGGAGAGCAGGCCCCCTGTGACAAAGCACTCTTCGGAGTGGTCTTTACTAATGGGTTAGAAAAGAACTACCTACACTCTTTCAAACTCAACTACTTGACAGCTGATCCATCAAGAAACATGAAGTCAGTATGTGCCTCTTGCCCTGGGGTGTGTTAGAACCCACATCTTACTAGCTGGAAGAGGCCTGGGACATGAGCACCATCTGATTCCTCTCTGTGCATGCTGGGCCAAGTCCCACAGTGCCAAGCACAGGCAGTGACTCAGGACCCTGAGGAGAGGGAACCTGGATGTAGGACGCTGCTACGCTATAGCCTGTGACTGCCAGTACAGGGGCATCTAACTCGGACACAGGAAGAAGAAAGGAGACTCAGGAAGGAGAGAAACAGTACACACTCCATCTAGGCAATAAGACACAAAAATCAGAGCCAGCAAGACTGATGGCAGACAGAACCCACACTAAGCAACCCAGAGAAACAGCCACTGATAGTTGTGGAGGACCACCAGGGCAACTCTCCTTGAAAGAAGAGCAATCGTCTTCATTTTGACTGAGCCTGACCCTATTTCCTTATATTGATATGTTCAGAACTGGCTGGGACTTTTCCTTATCCTTTCAATAGGCTTTAAGCAATGCATATTGGTCTAGCTGAGGTGTTGGTGGTAGTCTTTGAAGATGGCATGCATGTTTCCCCAGAACCCCCCACCTGCTGCTCCCTACTGTGAACTGCATCAGGGCATTAAGGTTTTTTCCCTGTTTGTGGGTTATGCTGTACAAAACAAAACGCCAATGCATGTTCCCAGCTGTGGGCTGGGAGGCTGGACTCAGAAGCTATGACTTCCTATAGCTTAAAAGATTACTTGTCAGAGCTGAAGCACTGACCCCAAAACATTAGATACTACCTCAGTTGGGTCGTGCAAATTATTCTTTCTGCATATCCTTCTCTCTGCATCCTGCAGGGGTGAATCCAGGCCTTACACCTAGCCCAGCTCATGGCACTCACTCACTTCCTGCCAGTCTCAGTCACTCATCCTCAAGCCACTCCCCTCTTCACAAATGGATAAAAGGTGGGCTCAGTCTTTGGTAAAGGCCTTTGTTCCAGACAGCCATCCCTTTGGCTGGACTTAGGACTCCTTAAACTACAAATATGCTGCAGCGTCATTATTCTTACACTGGAAGCAGTAGATTAAAATCAACTTGATGGGATTCCAATAATTTATCCATGGGATTACCAATATAAACTTCTTGGACTGAAACAAAGACCAGAAAGAGCTCTTATAAAAGTAATCAAACTCCATAAAACAACTTCAGATATCAAGAAATAACTTCAACAATTTTGGAATGAACCTCCAGAAGTTCGCTTTACCTTTGGAATTTTGGCTCCTAGGTCTTGATACTGCTTTGGGTTTTTTAAGAAGTTCACGAATTCCATGATCTCCAGCTTGGCCTCCTCACAGCCTGCCACATCCTTGAACTTGATGTCTATCTCGTCCTTCAGGACCTTAGCCGTGGTCTCTCCAACACTGAAGAGCCCGCCCACACCCCGGCCGCCCCGACCGAGGCCCGCAGGTCCCCGGCGCACGGTGTAGAGCAGGAAGGCAATGATGAGGACCGTGGGCAACATGCTCAGCAGGAATGAGCTGCAGGAACACAAACATTCACGCTTCCAACACACTGCACAGCATGGGTACTTTCTACAGCTACTTCAGATATAGCTGTGAATGTTTTATAACTTTTTAAAAAAACTTAACTCCCTAATATTTAATCTGAAGCTCAAGGAGAACCTTAGTGTTAATATCAAATAACAAAGAGAAACCTGTTCCCAACATACATGCTCCCTGTGGATATTTTACTGATCCCATAATCATCATTCATGCACAGGACTAAATGTTATTATCATTACATTTGAGTATCAAAGAAAATTCTTTTTAACTACTTAAAAAATTTAACACAAGTCTGGGACTAGTCTGGGTAAAAAATCTACTCTTACTAGCAGAGAAGCAGTATGCCTATCCTAAAGAAAAGGCTTCTGGTGTGAGTCCTTGCCATCCACATTTAAACACCTCTTCTGCCAGGGTTGAGAGGCCAGGTTCACTAAGCCCCAAGCCAGTACTGCCATGGACCGAGCAGCTGAGGCGTTCAGAGTCTGGGGACACGGAGCCTTCCACTTCTAATCACATTTATTCTAACATAACCATGGCTATAAATGCATGCTTACGTGTTTAACACAATGCAATTTAGTTGGCCTAACACTAAGAAATGTAGGTCAAAAACTACCTCATGGTCAAAAAGGAAACAAAAGTCAGGATTTGCTTTTTTTTTTTAAACCTATTATAGAATTTAAATGCTAAAGCAAGCAGCAAAAGCCAAGGAAAATTCAACTCCATTTATTTGGGGCGGGGAGGGGGGAGGGGGAAGCTGCACTGATAAAATTTTTTACAGGTTATGAGCAACCCGAATCTGAAAAACTGAAATCTCAAATGTGAAATGCTTGAAAATCTCAAACTTCTGCAAAATAACTTGATGCTTAAAAGTTTTAGATTTTGAAGCTTTCCAAAATTTAGAATTTTGGACTAGAGTCTGTGCACATATCACAGCAGGTGAAAGCAGCATCTGAAAGGGTGCTAGGGGGCCATGGGCACGGAGTCAGTAGCAGCAAGGAACCCAGGAGCCACCTGCAGCCTCGGGGGCAGGGAAGGGTCTGCAGGAAGCCACACCCAACCAGCTCCTAAGTGTGGTGACCAAAAACAAAGCCTGAGGGGAATGCGCAGGGCAGGAAGGGATTTCTTTAAAAAGCTGGGAACTATGAAATAGAAACACAAACAATAGGTACAAGATAGAAATACTGTTCTACAAAGAAATTCTTCCTGCTAAAAGCCTAACAGGACAAGTACTCTGCATATAAAACCTCCAAAAACTGCTTAATCAAGATAAATGAAGCAAAGGGCCTGCAAGATGGCTCACTGGATGAGTGGGAACCCAGGTTTGATCCCGGGCCCCACCAACATGCTGAAGGGGCTACTAAGATGGGGCAGTGGCACATGCCTGTAATCCCAGCACTGGGGAGGTGGAAAGCAGGAAGGTCACTATGAGTCCAAGATGTGCAGTGAGACCCTGTACCAATTACATTTTTAAAAAAGATGAATGAGCCAGATGTGTGGAACAAGCCTGTTACCCAGCACTCTAGGAGGCTGAGGCAGGAGGATCTCAAGTTTAAATCCAGCCTGGGCAACTTAGTAAGATCCTGTTTCAAAATTTAAAAGGCTGGGGATATCTCTTGGTGTGAAGGCACTTGGTTCAATCCTGAATACCAGAGGGGAAAAATATCAAGATAAATGTAAATGTGTAGAGCATCTGTCTTGTAGGCCAAATTTTAAGAGGCCTGTGGGAAATGCAACCATGTGACCTGCTGACATGCAGCACATGGCCCACAGACACCACTGACGGTTTTTGAAACTCTTCTTACCCATCGCTTTCAGTGACGTAGACAACAGGCACCCGGTCTTCCCCTTCTATGCCCAGCTCCTGCTGTAAAGTTTCCAGATTCCGCTCAAAGGCGTCTACACTGCCAATATTAAACCAGACATATTGCTATAAAAACAGAAAAACAAATATCCTAAGAATGAAGTGGAAACAAAAGGTTCCATTCTCTAAAGGGTTCACTGTTAATTTTTTTAATTACAATAACAGAAGACTGGGCTTACTGACATAGTGATCAAGTTCTACTCAGTGGTAACCTGGATGCAATTTTCCAAAGCTGAATCCCCACCCAACACCTCTGCCCCTGCTGAGCAAGAGCCTCCTTCAGCCCTTTCTATCCCAGCACCTGCTGCAAGAGACACTGTGGCAGCCTGCCCACTGCTCTCACCTGGGGAGCACTGCCCGCATCCTCAGTCAGCACTGCACTTCTCTCCTGGAGTTCAGGATCCCTGACAGGGCCACCACAGGCCTGGGGGACCCAACTAGCACAGTAGCATCATCCTTGGTATCCACAGCCCCCACAGATGCTGGGGCCCACCAAGTGACCCAGAGTATACATGCTGCCAGCTGCATTCATTAAGCTGTCTCCAGACGACCTGAAAACCTACCCTGAGGTCAGTGCTCTGCGCACTGCTGTTCCTTCAACAGCTCGGGGAGGGCCAGGAGAGATGCCTGATGTTCAGTGCAAGTGCACTGTTTTCCCTCAATATTTTTAACCCACAGCTGACTGAAGCCACAGATGCTGAAGATGTGGAACCTACACACACGGAGGGACAACTGTCCCCCACACCGTGTTGGGAGCACCTGCTGAACAGGAGCCCTGGTTCCTGCAGATGACTTACTTAGACCATCCATAGCCACCTGGAAGAGGCGGCGGAACCTGGACTCAGGCTGCCCACACCAACACCAGCACTGTATTCACACTCCCTGTGCACTGGCATGTGTAGCGGGTCCTGTTATGCTTTGTCCATGCACTGTCCATGCACTGGCCCCATTTTACAGCACAAAAATATTGCCTTTCCTTTAACCTCCAATCACATTTTTTAAAATACCATTTTTTAAATCAAAACAGTCTGATATGTAAAACTCAGGACAGCAACAACCAGCTCCTCCAACAGCATGCTCCTGAGTGGGAACCTCACCACACTCCTCCACAATGTCTACACAGAGAAGAGGGAGCATAAGCCAGCTTCACCCAACCAGAGGTCCCTCAGAAATACGAAATCCTGTGGTTCCAGCCGCACACATGCAGAACACGTCAGCTCCATGAGAGACAAAGCAGTTGCTCACTCCATGCTGTGTCCGCAACACCTGGCTCTCTCAGGCCTGTGTGCTGAAGGCACCACAGGACATCACTGAGCATAAGCTGAAGTGCAGGCTTCCAGGAGGACATCAAGGTAAGAACTTGGGGACAGAGGGGCTCTCGTGTACACTGAACCCAGGAACCCACTTCTGGCTCACACTGCCTCCTATCAGCACTCAGCCACAAGCAAGCATTGTCATCCCATTCTTATAACAAAGACACTAGGGTCTGGAGGAGGGACACCTTGCAGGAGGCTGGCTGAAGCCAGGCTGTGAGTACGTAGCCCAGTGCTTGTGTTAACACAGCCGCTCCACAGCACACCATGGAAAACCCCTGAACTGTTTCCCAAAGTGCCAATAAAAGGCAACACACGTTCTCACAGAAAATTCAGAAATACACAGGACACAGCCCTACCAGCACACTTCAGGGCCTGTCTTCAAGATGTTTGCACCCAGTGCTACCTCCAGATCCCAAAATACCTGCCTGCCTCATGGCAAAATAAACCAGCACCAACTCTGACTGCGGTGTAGGGCAGAGGAGTCCCAGTGCCTGGACAGGGTTCCCTCAATGCCAGCAACACCCTCCTGTGAGCCAGCAGGGACACAGAGCTGGGAACGACCGTGCTGGGAACAACCACGCAGGCGAGGGCCAGGGCTTGGTGGCTCAAGGAGCGGCTCTTATTCCTGCACCTGGCCTTCAAACACAGATGTGGCAGTCTGCCCATAGATAACTCCAGACCTCTTCCAGAACCAAGTACTCTCAGACGCCTGGACCCCAGGTACCCAGTACACCCACTTCCACTCCCTTGGTCACACCTGGCATGCAGCCCCACCCCACCGTCACCAAGGGTACACACCTGCCCACATGAGGGACATTAATTCATAGCCAAGCACATCAACTCATAACACAACTTACCCCATCAACTGGAGTCTTTCCCGGTATGAAAGTCACTCGAACAAAACGCTTGTTGACAACTTCCAATCTGTCTACCTAGAAATATAAATGATTAAATTAGCAATGTACATTTATAGAAACAGAGATATTTCTACTGACACTTTGCATGGGATGCTTCACACTTACAAAAAGAATAAAGGCAGATGAAGCCTGCATTCCCACCTCTCCTGCATGGAGAGGCAACTGCCCAAGGCCAGCTGTCTGGATGCCCAGGGATGTGCTACCCTAGGACCCCAAGCCATCTTATACTCGGCCCAACCTGCTCTCCATGTCCAAAGATGGACTTGCTTTATATCCACCCTTCTACACCTTCCTTTTCATGCCAGCATTACTTACACTGTGAGGCTTACTCAGGCTGCCCTTTTGGTTCTGTGTGGTGTCTCCCCAGCAACCAAACCCAAAGGTATATATCCATTCTCCCAGTAGTAGACAAGCTGTGATTTCAGGCTTCATCACCACCAATGGCACTACCACGGATGGCCCTGGAGACCTACCTGGGTGCTTACCCAGAGAGATGCCCGAGGCTCTGCCACTGCTTCCTCAGCGGCTCTCTGCCCCTCACAGCCAGTCTTCTATTGCCCTGCATCTGCATCTCATCTGCAGACACCTGCTAGCTAAAGACCTCTTAATTCTTACTGAGTAGGAGATGGTTTACACCTGTTTTCTTACTCGCCTACACAGTAAGCTTTACTTGTTAAATACACTATGCAGGACTTGGGATCACTGTGACCTCTCACTTCAAGGTCACAGCTGATTCAGGAGACAGCCCTTGAGGCAGCACATCTCCGACCAACTGGAAGACACAAGTGACATGGCAAAAGGGACCCTTGGGGAAATTCCAGAGTGCCTGACTTAGGGGTGACTCTTCCTCAGCTGACTAGTCCAGCAGGGAATGGCTCCAAGTATTCCTCAAAATCTGAAGCCAAAGAGCCAGCAGGCTGAGAGGGGAGCAACAGAGCATCCCCACGTGCCCTTGGAAGGACAGCCACAGGGCTGTGCACAGGGTACCCATGCAGCCTTCACTTTTAGGGGACAGGCATTTGCTTCTGAGATGAAAGACTTTGAGAGAAGCTGGGAAGATGGAAGAGCAGAGAGCCTCAGAACTGCCTTCGCCCTGCCACGCAGGACTCTGCTGAAGCTGCCACATGCAGCAGAGGGCAAGGGGGTAAGCAGCCAGCCACCTCAGCAGGGAGCTGGATGGAGGAAGAAAAGGGAAGACAAGAAGAGGAACAACGAACAGCAACTTGGACAAGAGGAGAGACACGATTCCAGAAGAGGTGATTAGATTCACAGGTTCAGATTTCAACAACAAAACTAAAAATCACAAAGCACACAAGCAGAAGTCTGGCTCATCCAAAGAAAAACAGACATAAGCTCTTTCTGAAGAACTGATGGCAGATATATCAAAGAATTCAAATGTTCAAAGAGCCAGGCAAGGAGACACATGCCTGTAATCACAGCACTCTGGGAAGGTGAGGCAGAAGGATCATGAGTTCAAGCCTAAGCAGAGTGACTTACCAATTTAGCAAGAACCTAATTCAAAACCAATACATACAAACATGCATATATATATACATACATGGACTAGCAATGTAGCTTAGTACAAAGGCACTGGGTTCAATCCCTGGTACATAGGGGAAAAAATAAAGCTCAAAATACTAAAAGGAAAATACAGAAAAAGTCAAGAAAATGATGTATGAAAAATACAAAAAGATCACTATGAAAAAGTTTGAGAGAAACAAAAGAGGTTGGGGAGATAGCCCGCCAGCCTAAGTGCCAGCCTAGCACGCACCAGGGCCTGAGTTTAATGCCAGGTATTACATGCTGTGCCAGCCCCGAAACCAGGTGTGCTGGCACACACCTGTAATCCCAGTGCTGAGATAAGAAGATCACTATGAGTCTGACCTGCATAGTGAGACCCTGTATCCAATAAATAAACAGAAACAAAAGAAACGCTGGAGCTAAAAAGTAAAATAGCTGAAATAAAATATTCATCAGAGGGTCTAAAGGCAGGAGAACAAACCAGTGAACAATGGGACAACTGAAGTTATAGAAAATTTGAGAAGTAAACTGAAAAAAGTAAACAGAATCTAATGGACCTGCAGGGCCTATCAAGTGGACAGAGTTAGTCAACACTGAGATCACAAACTTAAAAGTATGGTTGAATACTTTCCAAATGTGATGAAAAACAAGAATTAGAACATTCGTGCCAGGCTCGATCCCACCCACGCCCGCCCAGCCAGAGACCGGCCTGAGACAGCAGCTGACTCCAGTGGTCTCCTGGATCCCACCCCAAGCTCTCCCAGTGAGTGGGAATTTGCACAACTCACCAGGCTTCCCAGATCAGTGAGCATGTGGTGAGTCTGAGGGAAAGCCATTGGCTTCATCCCACACGTGCTACCCGGATCCCCGCCCCAAGCCCTCCAAGCCAGTGACCGGCCTGAAACCTCAGGACCCACTCACCAGCACCTTCCCAGATTCCCTGCCCTAAAGCCCACTGAGCGAGTGGGAATTTCCCCAACTCCCTGGGCATCAAAGTTCAGTGATTGTAGAACTCCAGGCCTGCTGTGCGGGAGAGACATTTCCCAGGGATTGCCAGTCCCACCCCACGGCCCCAGACCCAGTGCAGGTCGCCTGGAATGAGAACTCTAAGCCTGCCACGCTGGAGGGACATTTCTCAGCAACCCCCGATCCCATGCCATGGCCCGAAACCCAGCGCAGCCCGGCCTGTGAGTGAAGGCTCCAGGCCTGCTGCACCAGAGGGACCTTTCCCAGCCTTCCCGGGTTCCGGCCTGTAGACCTGGACCCAGCACAGGCTGGCTGACCCAGTACAGCCCACCTAGTGAATAAGATCATCCACTATCCTTTTGTGAGCCCAGAAGACCCACCAAAGCCCAGGCCCGCCCACCTAGAGATGGACCTGCCTGACACAGGAGGGCTGACCCTGGCAATTTTCCGGATCCTCACCCCAAAGCCAGCCAAGAGAGGGGGAATTTTCATCATTTGCTCTGCATCCCAGTTCGGTTCGTGCTTGCCTGAACAGGGAACCAACAGAGGGGAACCACAGGAGCTGCAGCAAAAAGGAACTCAACACAACAGCTAGATCCAGGATAAGCATACCTGGATAATCTCAAACTTAATAGACTGGCACCCGAATCTCATAACAAGCTAAGGTTATAGCTGCACCAAAGCTCTACACCAAAGGTCAAAGATCAGTGCTATACAAAATGACAAAGACAAGGGGGAAAACGCAATCCCAGACCTCCAGTCCACCAGTAAGGGCAGAGAACACTAGCTCAGCTGCAATGAATGAATTAACAGATACAGCAGCAAATGAACAACAGCAGAAAGGTATAGAGGAAATAAAATGGGAATTCCCCAAATTAAAAAAGAAATATCCGAATACATAGTATCTGAAATAAAGAATGAATTCCAGAAACATTAGGTGGAAAAACAATGCTCACCCAGAACAAGTGCAGAGAGCACTATTCCAACTGAAATGTACGAATTAACAACATCTGAAGCAAAGAAACAGCAGAAAGATCATGAGGAACTCAAAGCAGAACATTTGTGCCAGGACCAGGAAGATGTCTCAGTAGAGTAAGTGCTTTCCTGGACAGTGCAAGGGCCTGAGTTCAATCCCCAGTTCCGCCAAAAAAAGAGAAAAAGACCATCTGTGCCCAATTAACTCAGTAACTTTAGGAAATGGTAAGCAAAAAGAGGCATAAAAATGAGAAAGCAATTTAAACACTTCCCTACATTAGACACAAAAAGAGTAATACTAGAAAATAGGCAAAGGTATCTATAAGACACACACAGGTAGGAAGCAACACAAACACAGAAGCTGCTCTCTAACTGTACTTTATAAGTAAAGATAGGCACAACTCCATGCCCCTTTGTAAGACTCACTTCAGAAATCTAAACCTACTGAGACCAAGCCACAAAGAAACAAAAAATCTGAGAGGACCAGTAACTGTAATGAGACAGAATCACTAATCCTAAAAACTGATGAACAAAAGCCCAAGGCCAGGTATCTTCACTGGTAACTTAAAACAAAAAATAAACTTATAGTGAGACCCTGTTTAAAAACAAACAAAAAAGTTTAAAGAACACTAACCTTCGAATTTTTCCAAAAACACAAAGAATAGGGAACACTTCCCTGACACCAAGACCAGACAAGGACGCTACTGAAAGAGAAAACTACAAACCAGTATCCCTTAGGAACACAAACACAAAACTCCTTAAGATACCAACAAAATATACCTTGCATATTAAAGGACTAAGTGGAACTTATTCTGGAATGTAGGAAGTTCAATACACAAAAATTTACCGATGTCATGTACCACATAGAACAAAGCAACAAAACCACATGAGAAAAAGTATTTGGAGGGCCAGGGAGATAGCTCAGTAGAATAAGCACTTGCCTGGCAAATGCAAGGGCCTGAGTTCAATCCCTGGTTTGGCAAAGAAAAAAACAAAGCACTTCAAAAAATTCAATCTCATTTAAAAAAATCAAACTAGAAATACAAACCACCTCAATGAAACACCAGATAAGAAAATTGCAAAGAGCAAGTACATGCAGTTGAAAACGGTCAGCTTTTCCCTCTCAGATCAGGAGGCAGGACAGCCCCCTTCATCACTGCACACCACAAAACCCCAAGTGTCAACAGGAGCAATGCAGCAAAAGAAAGTGTTAGATACCAGGCTTCGTGATGGATCACAGGGCCCAACTATGGGACTTACCCCACCAAGTCCTGAGGGAGTGACACAGAAGGCTGGGTAACCTGGCACTCCTGAGGCAAGACAATATCTGCTGAGGATAACTATCAAAATATAGGTATTTGGGTTTAGAGAAAATCTGGTTCCTCATTAACAACCCTTACCCACCCACTTTCTATCACTATGACTACAGGAACCGAAACGTGTGCTACCTACACCTGCACCCCACTAGTAAGCACAAGCAAGGCAGCTGAGCCAGTCTGGCAGAGGCAAGCTCCTTCAGGTCCCCCTTGTAACTGAAATTTGTCTCTTTGTCTTTATTCCCTGTCACGCATGCACGCCGCGCGCGCGCACACACACACACACACACACACACACACACACACACACACTTATCTAAGAGTCTGATCAGCCCTCCTTACCCTTGGTTTAGAAAAAAAAAAGGACAATCCTAACACCACCACAAACAATTGTTGAAATTAATAAATGAAAGTTTGGCAAACTTTCATTAAAGTCAACACACAAAAATCAATCATGTACAAAGGAAATTAAGGAAACACTTCCAAGACACACTTGACAGAGCACATCTGTAATCTCTGCATTACAGAGGCTGAGGTAGGAGGACTGAGACCAGCCTGAATGAACTACATAGCGATACAGGACATGACAGCAAAGGACAGGAAAGGAAAGGATTCTAAGCTGAGACCACAGCTCAGTGTAGAACACCTGCTCAGCACCTGAGAGCTCTGGTTTGACCCCAAGAGCACCAATAATAAAAAGTAATGCTACTCACAAAAACATTAAAATGAATGCTTAGGGATTAACCTCATCAGTGAAATAAACAAGTAAAAGACTCACATAGTGAAAACTACAAAACACTTAAGAAATTATAGGGCTGTAGGAAAATAGCACTAACCCTAAGTGACTGCCAGACAGGTATAAAGGTTCGAAATTCAATCACTAGTACTGACCCTGAAATCGGGTGTGACAGTGCACACCTATAATCCCAGCACTAGGGAGTCTGAGACAGGAGAATCACTACAAGTCTGAACTGTATAGTGAAACCCTGTATCAAAAAATAAAAACACTAAGATCTAAATAGATGGAAACACATCTATGTCCATTGGTTAAAGATATAATACTGCTACAATGCTAATATCACTACTCAGAGCAATCTACAAATCAATGCAATCCCTATGAAAATAACAATGCTTTATGCAGAAATAGAAAAATTCATCCTAAGATTCTTATGAAATCTCAAGGGAATAACAATAAAACATAGAATAAAACAAAATCAGAAGTTAAAGGTGGGGCCGGGGAGATGGCTCAGGAGAGTAAGCGCTTTCCTGGCAAGTGCAAGGATCTGAGTTCAATCCCTGGTTCCACCCCCCCCCCCCAAAAAAAAGAAGTTAAAGGAAAGGTAGGGAAATGGGGAAAAAAGGAAAAGAAAAATGTTATATCATGTACAGGTACAAATTCCTGCAATGAATATAATCAGTTTGTATATCTAAAACATACCAATAAAATCTGATTTTAAAAAATCTTACTAAAACACAAAGCTAGCTGAGCATGGTGGCACACACTTGTAATCCCAGCACTCAAAGGCCAAGGCAGGAGGATTGCTGTGAGTTCAAGGGCAGCTGAGTTACATACCAAGACCCTGTTTCAAAAATACAAAACAGGCCAGCAAAACAGCTCAGCAGATTAAGCGCCTGGTTAGGCAAGCTCAGGGACCAGGGTTTTTATCCCCAGCACCACATGCCATGCCTCTGTGTACACTGAGCCAGCCACCAAGACCAGACTTGATGGTGCACACCTGTAATCATAGTGCTGGGGAGGCTGAAAACAGGAGGATCACTACGAGTCCAAGCTTCGTACACATTAAAAAAAAAACATCAAAAAATACAAAACAGAACAAATAAATCCACAGAGCTAAAGGACTCATACTTTTGAGATTTTAAAAATAATAAAGGGGCTGAGCAGGTGTACAATGTGCTTGAGGCCCAGAGTTTAATCATCAGTACTGTCAAGAAAACAAAAGAAAACCCACACAACAACTAAAACCTTACTACAAAGCTACAGCACTCAGAACAATATGCAACTGGTATAATAATAGACAATGGAACACAATACACAACCACCAAGCAAACCCTCCTACATGTGGCCAAATGGGAAAAGGGTTGTCTCTTCATCAAATAGTGCTGAGGCAACTGAAAACCACAGGATAAAAGACAATGCTGGACTCTACACCATAATACTGACAAAATTTAACTCAAAATGGATTAAAGACCTACATTAAGACTTAAAATTACATTAGCCCTTAAAAGATAATACAGGGTATAAGCTTCATGACATTTGATCTAGCAAAGATTTCTTGGACTCCAAAGGTATAAGCAGTAAGAGAAAAATAGAAAAATTGGGTTTCATGAAAAACTCAATTTGCACTTAACATTTGCTGTGCACCAACAGAGTAGAAAGGTAACTCACAGAATGGAAACAAAAAAGTCCAAATCCTGTATCTGACAAGGGAGTGATACTATCCAGAAAGTATTGAGAACTCACAAAACTCAACAACAAAATAGTAAAAGACCTGAGTAGACACAAAAAAGTCACACAAGTGTCACCAAGAGTACAAATCAGAACTACAGCAGAGCCAACCTGACCCCATCACAGTGGCCACTGCAAAAACAATACAATCGAATGAGAGCTGGGAGCCCCTTACAGTCAGCGGAGGGGTAAAACTGTGCGGCCACTGTGGCAAACAGTATGGGCAGCTCCTACAGAATTACAGCCAGAAAGCCAGCGAGACAGCTCGGTGGACTAAGTGCAGGGATCAGGATTCAACTCCCCTGGGGCACGCTGAGCCGCTGGACAAGTCCAGGCACGATGGCGCATGCCTGCAATCCCAGCACTGGGAAGGCTGAAAATAGGAGAATCACTACGTGTTCAAGCTGTGTAGTAAGGCCCCACTAAAGCCTCATGGGGAGGATTTCTAGTTTGTGATAATTCATGATCCAAGGCTGGGATTATGAGTGTGCTATACCTGGCGTGGGGTGGATAGTCCGAATGCACTGTAAGAGAGAGAGGCTTCTCTCTGCCTCTGCTCCTCCCTTTTTGCTCTTACTGTTTTGCTGTTTTCCACCACCATGAACTGCTGCCCCCTCTGCCATGTGCCACTCTGCTTGGAGCCAGCTAAGCATGAACTGAAACCTCCACTAACTATGAGCTAAATAAACCTTTAAGTAATCAGGACGCATGTTCATGGCATCACTATTCACAATGGTTAAAACACAGAAGCACTCCAATGTCCACCAACGAGTAAACGGATGAGCAACATGTGGTATATGCACAAAATGAAACATTATACAGCCTCAAAAAAGAAAGGAAGGGCATTCTGGCAAATGATACATCATGGATGAATCTTGAAGACACGATGCTAAGCTAAATAAGTCCACTACAAAAACAGAAATACCTGGACTAAAGCACCTGCCTAGGCAGGAGCAGGACCAGGGTCCATCCCCAGCGTGCCGTGCTGGCCCCATCCCGGGGGTGCACTGAGATGGCGATTGAGACTGGGCATGGTGGCCAGTGCCTATAATCCCAGCACGTGGGAGGCTGAAAACAGGAGGATCACTAGAGTCCAATCTGTGTACTGAGACCCTGTACTAAATACATTAAAAAACAAAACAAAAAACCACAAATACCTTTGGTTCCATTCACAAAAATGTGGGCTTTAAGCCTCACTATGTCAACATGGTTAGCTCAGAAGCCTAGGGATTGGTGGCACACCCTACTATATGACCGTGCAGGTCATGGAGGTGTGGCCTTGGTCCACATCTGGTCCTTGAGCACTTCCTCTCTGCACTGTCGGCTCTGCTTCCTGACTGCCAGGAGCTGAGAAGCTTTGTCCCACCACACCCTCCCACCATGATGTTCACCTTGGAGTCTACAGAACTGAGACCCAGGACTGAATCTCCTGAAACCAAAGCAGCCCTCTCCTCTTTTAAGACATAGATGCGGGGTACTCTGCCTCAATGGAAAGCTGACTTACACAATGTCTATCAAGTAGCACAAATCAGAGAATGGGGTTGCCTGAGGCAGTGGCAGGCAAGAATGGGCATGGAATAGCTGGGCGTGGTGGCGCACGCCTGTAATCCCAGCACTCGGGAGGCTGAGACAGGAGGATTGTTGTGAGTTCGAGACCAGCTTGAGCTACAAAGTGAGCTTAAGGCCAGCCTGAACTGCATAGTGAGACCCTGTCTCAAAAAGACCAAAAAAAAAAAAAAAAGAACGGGCATGGCTGTGTAACAGGCAATGGTTGCATTTTATGGATATACCATGTTTAACATGACAGTACACTTAAAAATGGTTAAAAAAGAAAAGGTTAAGGTATATGCACTTATTCAAAATGAAAAAATCAAGGAGAAAAAGATAGCAAGAGTGAAAAACGTAACTGTACACAAGTTTCACTTAAGAAAATAAAGCACTGGTGATGTGGCTGTGGCTCATGATAAAACGCTTGCCCAGCCCTGGGTTTGGCACCACACACAGAAAGGAGGCGGGAGGAAGGGTACAATTCTAGGATGAGACTAATCAACATTACACAGGGAATTATTATTATTAATAAACTGCTGCTCTATATCAACCTATCAAATATGGGAAAACCTGAAACAATTTGAAAAACCTGAAAAAAGATCGACACTCATCGCAGTAACTCCAAAAAGGTGACACAACAGGCTGTGACACACAGGCTGCTCCCTCCACGTGGCAAAGGGCCTACCTGAAAGAAGTCACTTGTCACAAAAGGGAGGTGCTAGTGTGCCCACAACCAGGAGCAAACTATTCAGAATTTTCCATTTTTAGTTTTTCTTTGTGACTTCTGGCCAATCAGACACAAAACAAAAACAAACAGCAAGGAGTATTGCCAGGCTATTACCTAATTCCCCTTACAGACAGTTATATGATTTTATCTTTTTTTTTCTTTACTCAAACTCTGGAATGAATAACCCATGCGTTTATTATTTTTTTCTACCCCAGTACTAAGGAGAGCATCCAGGGCCTTCACACTGAGCTACATTTGCATCTTTTCTTACTTTTGAGACAGTCTTGCTATGCTGTCCAGGATGGGCTAGGACTTGCAATCCTCCTGCCTCAGCCTCCCAGAGGGCTGGGATTAGAGACCTGCACCATCATGTTGGGCTCTGAGTCTCTTATGACCAAACACAAGTTATACAAAGAATATATGAAGATTTTTAAGATTCTTTATACATCCTGCCAAATTTCCTGCATGACTGCCTGTTTCACATACTCTACCAGTCTAAGTGTTATCTTTAACTCCTTTTTTTTTCCTATACTGCAGATCAAACTCAGGACCTTGCACTTGCTAGGCAGACACTTATGCTCCTGAGCCATCCCCCAACTGTTACCACTGTGTTAGTAACCGTAGCCAAGCTGGTTTCTTGTCTCTCATTTGCATTTCTCCCTTGACAGCTAAATCACACCCTTTGACTCAGCTGAGATGCTCGTCTTGGTCTTCACTCAGTTCAGCTGAACAGTGACTGCACAGCAAAACGTGTGTACTGGGTTTGGAAACATCCCAGGAGATGGGTGCTCCCACCCTCACATTCCTGTGCAACTTTGGAAAGAAGCAATTTACATTCTCCCTATGACCTCTGAAAGTATTCGTTATCCACATCACTAATGAAATCCAAGCACTGAGACGTTAGCGTAGTTTCCTTGAGCTTACCCAGGTTTATTCTTGATTCTGTTTGTAACACACCCCTTGACTTTAAGGTTCATGCTTTTGTATTTTAACATATCAGAAACAGATCCGTTCCACTAACAGGCAGCTCATCACAAACATTAACACATAAGGTATCATGTGCTTTGCAGTGGGTGGTGTCTGAAACACATAGCAACGTGGACTCAGAGAGCAAGGGGCCAGGCCAGTAGGTGGCAGGGCTCCACAGCCAGGGCACCTTGGGCCTCCAGCAGCCTTACCTCCCATGGCTCTGCTCAGCTTCCACCCCGCAGCCTAGAAATCATACAGACATCATCAGGGCAAGAGGTTGGGGCACATCGGCCCAGGGAGCAGCCGGTGAGGGGCAGACGATGGGGCAGCAGCATGGGAGAGACTGCCAGCACCAGGTGTGGGCAGTGCTGCCAAACAGCTATCTCAATTATAGGGCTTTTCAACATTAGAAAATCCAATGTGTAGGGCCGGGGAGATGGCTCAGTGGAATGAGCACTTCCCTGGCAAGCACAAGGAACTGAGTTCAATTCCTGGTTCCACAAAAAAAAAAAAAAAAGTAAAAATGCCTGGACAGATTTCTTGCAAAATTTTACCCTTTGATCACTCCAACTGCTGACCCTATAGAATACTTACTACGCCTTTGGAGAGATAGTTATTGGCGAAGTCCTTCCAAGTGATTTCTCTCCCGGAGCGTTTGAACAGGATGTAAAGCATGACTCCACCCCAAAACAGAGCAGTCCACAGAAAGTACAACCTGAAGTCCTTGTCATCCCATGGAAAGTCACCCTAGGCAAAGAGAAAGGGAATCTCTGTGAAGAATGGAACTGCACATGACCTAAGTGATGAAACACCAATCCCTCCCCACCTATCCAGGGCCACCATTGGAACCTCAAAATCAGCACAGGGCTTAGAATCAAACCTTCTGGAATCTTGACCACCAATGGGAATCATCCTTCTTGCCCCGGCGTTTTCCTCCACTGCCACCTGCTTCCCCAGAAGAGCGTGGGGCAGTCGCTGACTTGGGTTCTATTGTGGACAAAGAGCATACAGAAAGCTATGCAGGCTTCACAGCACCCACAGGTTTCCTAGTACACAAGGTATCAAAGATCTAACACAAAGTGTGTCATGTCAACTGTCAGCTACTGAATTAAGCACTGTAAGGAACATAGGGCAGGAACCTCCTTGGGGGCCCAGTGCTCTGCTAAGCAACTGGTTAGGCACCCAGTAGCTAGGCTGAGTGACACTGGTTAAGCAATCAGGGTTTAGACCCAGACAAGCAGAGTCCTGAGTGCATAGTTAGAAAACAAGTACCTCTTTCCACTCCTGCAAAAGAATGGAAACTTTAATAACAAGCAAGGACACTCACCTTGGGCTGGGTGTAGCTCAGAGTAAAGCACCTGCCAAAGTTGTACAAGGCCCTCAGATTGACTCCTAGCACACATATGAACACACACCACCAACAAAAACAACTTTATTTACACATAACTGGTGTGCAGGAATCTGATACTAGTCACTGTGACAAGCTACACTGGCCTACCTCCCACACGCAATTTATATGCTGAAGTTGTGACCCATATATTGCAGTTGTGAACCAGGGTCTTTAGAAAGGTCACCAAGTAAAGATGAAGTCATTAATGTGAGGCCTAACCAATATAACCAGTGTTATTACAAAGAGAAATCTCAACAAAAACACACATACACGCCCCACACTGTGGTGATATGAAGAGACACAGAGGATGGTCAGTGATAAACCTAGTCTTCTCTAGCAGCTGCTAGAAGGAACCCAACCTTCCTATTTGCATCCTATGGAACTATTACCCTTTGTTAAGGCCACCCTCATAAACTACCCAGACACTACCATCTTCCCCTCCATCTCTCCCTCCTCCCAACCCACAATATCATCGATCCTCTTCAGCTAACAGGCTGCAGGTTACCAGGGGAGGCTTCAGGTACCCTCAGCCACAGTGGCTCTGTGATGCTCACCACCTGTGCTACACACATGAAGACAGGTGAGAAATGCAAAAGCTTTGCACCTCCAGGTACACCCAAATGTACAAAACTGCGTGGACCCCACGTTTCCCAACCCATCCAGCAAGACACAGATCGAGGAACAGCCAGCATACTGCTACGGTGATGCTGGCATCCTACCTACTCTGGGCCGAGGTGACAATAAAACAAAAGGACCCAATAGACTGTGCTTGCAGAACAGATCTACTCTCTCATTCCTCTGCCCCAAACCAAGATTCAGACCAGTAACTAGCCTGGGAAATACTCACCATGCTCCCACCCAGGGCCTCGGGTTCCTGTCAGCCACACCACTCTCCAGCTCCTTTTCCCCTCTCCTGCTCATTTCTCTGCATTCTCTGAACATATGCTTCTCCCACCCAACCACACAGGCCTAAGAAAACCTCTCTGAATCCCACACATAAGTCAAAACTTAATTAAAGCTCAAGAACACTTTCAAAAACAATGTTAAATAAGTTACATATATTGAATTTCTAAGACTTTTTTCAATGGTTTCAGTTATGTGTCAGATATATCTACCAAACAGTCCTACTTTGACAGTATCACCAAGGTGACCTTAAGTTACTTGAAACATTACAGGAAAATATGAATACAAAATTAAAGTAAAATGAAACATGAGGTCTACACAATTTTGTACAGTTGTATGTACTTGTAACCAACAGTTTCAAAACTGACTCAAAGCTTTTTTTTTAGTTAACGGAAACTAGCACCATCATTTATTAGGAAAAACAATAAATCAAACATAATCTTTTAAAAGGTACCTTTTTTTTCTCCTGTAACTTCTTTAGATTCACTAGCTTTTTTCCCATTTTTTCCATTAGGAAAGTATTTTTCAAATCCTGTTAGGAGAAAACAATTCACAAACTAAACTTCAACAGATTTTACGTATGTGAGTTCACTTGTTTTTAGGCAGCTAATACATTGGGTCTTTTTTGCTATATTATCAAAAAGCATAAGCTAAAAGTGTAACACCCCTCTGTAAGTACATCTAAGTCTAAAGAAACAGTTCACAAGCCAGAAGAGTTAAAACAGGCCTCCTTTCAAGCAATGCACCATCTGTGAACATATTATAGGCTAAGGTAACACATCTCTGCAATCAGAAATAAGCTGGAGTAGGGGAGAGGGCACAGGAGGAGGAAGCATCTAAGAGTCAGCCTGTGCCTGAAGTGAAGCACGCACTTGGGAAACACCTGTGGCAGCCTCAGCAAAAACACAGAACACGTGGCCACACCCGTGCATTTACCTTTGGGAGGCCGGGAACAGAACCTATGATATGCAGCAATCACATCTGTCAGAAGAGACCTTCTGCTGGCTGTCACCTGTGCTGTAGCATACTGGTAGAGCTGTAACAGAACAGGAAAACAAAGGTACAAGGGTTACTTGGGATACAAATGTCAGAAGGGCTCCACTACAAGTACCACAGAGGAGCTGAAGGCTTCACCTTCCACAGCTGGATACACCAGCACAGAAGACTCTGCTGAGGAAGAATGGAGGTCATCTGGCACCACTTTACCCTGACTAGTAACAGAGCAGGGCAAACAGACTCCATCATCCACAAGCAACCCAATTACAACTATCCCTGAAACAGGCACTTTGGCATTGTTTACCTAGCTGCAGCACTGGTGCTGCTTTGTGCTCACCCATTTTCAGGTCTGTGTTAATCACTAGGTTTCCTAGTGTTCCTGGTATTTCTGACAAAACACTAGACATGACCAACTTAAAGGGAAGCAAGAGGCCCAGCTTCTGAGGGTTCAGTCCATGTTCCTGGCACCATTACTCTGGAGCTATGCCAAAGCAGCGCTTGGTGGAGGGACCACTCGCCTTATCTCCCAGAAGCAAAAGAGAAGGACCTGGGTCTCTCTGGAACCCTCCCGCTCCAGGGCCTAACTCAGAGACCTCAAGAGCTCACCTGAACCCCATTTCTAAAGGGTCTACTGTACCTCCCACAGCTCCGCAGTAGCAAGGAAGCCCTTAATGCATGGGCCCTGAGGAACCTCTGTGATCCTACCTATGCCAATACTCAAAACATTTACCCAAGGCCAAGGCCAGTGCTACTTGCAAAGATACTGAATTTTCCTTAACTCAGAAAGCCACGGGGCCAGGGAGATAACTCAGTGGAATAAGTGCTTCCCTGGCAAGCGTAAGGGCCTGAAGTCAATCCCTGGTTCCACAAAAAAAAAAAAAAAGCCATGACTCAACATCCCAGATAACTATTAGTAGCATATGGTAAAGATTTGTCATCTATTATCACCAGGTGAGAAGTTCCATTACAGATACATTTTCATTTTATATAAGTTGCTAAAAAGTTCATAAACATGGATTAGATAAGACAAAATACACAATAAACAAACCAGTAAGCTCTCTTAAATTTTTAAGTTACACAACTAAAAGCAATTGGTGGCAAGAGGCAATAAGGAGATACACCCAAATCAGGAAAAGGTGTAAAAAATATTTACCACTTTGCAGAGTAAAAATTCAGTGCAATGGTAGGGTGCAAGCCAAAGAATCAATGTTTAAAGCAAAGTTCATCTGTATTAGCATCCACTATCATTTAGCTCTTTGGTCTGATGAGAAAAATAAAACATCAAAAATAAGGCCCTTCATTGGAAAGCTGAAAATAGGAGGATCTCTATGAGTCCGACCTATGTAGTGAGACTCTGTTGACCCTGTACCAAATACGTAATAAACAAAGCCCTTCACAATAAAGATACTTCAGATTTACTGGGGTGCTCTCATCAAAAAGACAAGTATTGGTGAGCATATGGAGAAATTCCTATTCCCCGTTCCTATTCCCTTTCTTCAATAAATTTTCCTACTTTAAAAAAAATGAGACACTAATTCATCAAGTTTTGATCTGGCGCACCTATCTCTGCTTGGCTTCATGGCTGACAATACGCTGACAGTATGCACACGTCTTAGTTGCTTTTCACCAGCCAGTCCTACTCCTCTGAGAATGGTACCTGAGAAATGATATGGCAACAAGCAAGACCTTTTCCCAAAGTCCTCACTGTAAATATCTTCCTGATCCTTAACAGGGATATGAATCCAAGGATTCCTTCAGCGGTTGAACCATCTAGCGTCTACACCGAGGCCTTATGGTAATACCTATCAACAACACACCCCCTACCAGAATGGACTTCCTTCTACCTCGGCATTGCTGACTCAATGCCACATCAGTGCCACTGGGAACAAAGGTCTTGCCATAAAAAGTGCAAACTGACCAGTCAGACCCTACCCATCCATGGCACAAGAGTCCCATATCCATTAGTCGCAACAGAAATGGGATCAGAGCAAGGTAGCATGGGAAAATGGTCGCAATGCAATGAACTGAAAACAGTGCAACAGTAGAGCACGGACAGAGAGCAAGGGGTAAATGCCAGTCTGGCAAGGGAGCCTGGAGGAAGTTCATGGATGTAAGCAGTCAGCCCTCGATATGGAAGGGTTCCACATCCTTGGATTCCAAAAACATCCATAGAAGAAACTGAGAAAAAAAATGTTATCTGTGGTGAACAGAACCCCTCTCCCATCGTTACTCCCTAAACAGTACTGTCTAACCACTAGGTATTTATGCAGCTTTTGCATTATATTAGGCGTTACAACCAATCTAGGGATGACAACGCGTAAGGGAAGATGGGCGCAGGTTAAATGCAAAAAAAAAAAACAAAAACAAAAAACTATTTCCTATCAAGGGACTGAATCTCTGCAGATGTGGATGGATCAGGGTCCTGAAAACCGACCGGTGGACACCGGGGGACCGTGTGCTCCCCCCCATCCGCGCGCGCGCCACCCTGCTTAAGTGGAAATGATGCGCCAATTCCTCCAACACACTAGGCTCTGTAAAAGGGGTCGGCCACGTTCCAGGAGCCCCGGAGCTCAACTTCCAAATCATCCGCCTCTGGACTCAAAGGGCGGGTCGAGCAGGAAGCTGTCACTGACCCGGCTACAGCGGCTTAGTCCTGCCGCCGCCTGTTATCGCCGCGGGAGGAGAGGCTGGTTCAGGTCCCCACGAGCGGACGGCACGTCCTGAGGCGGAGCCCGGGGACAAGCAGGCGGCATTCCCGACGCTAACTTTCCGCTTCCGCCGCTGCTCGCCCCGGGTCCGTGAGCGGCTCGCTCACACGGGAAGGGCCGGGGCCCCCTCCGGTGACCTTGAGGCCACCTGGAACAGAAGCCGGCCGATGGGACTCACCGTGCTCAGGCTGTGCCGCCCACCGCGGCCCGCGCAGTTGCCGGGCACGAGCAGGGGAGTGAGGCCGCGTGCCCGGCACCCGCCCCGACCCCACAACAGGAGGCAGCGGAGCGCCATGACAGCAGGCTACTTCTGGAAAGGTTATGGCCCGCTGCGCGGCCAGAGCCCGCGCGAGCTCACACCTACGCACATCTGCGCCTGCGCTGGCGCCTGCGCCTGCGCCCCCACCACCCAGCGTGCGGACGTCGACGTCTTTTAGGGCGCGCTGGAGGCGGAGTATAGCGGCCCACGCAGGGAGGGACAAGAGGCGGGGCTAGACCTTGGAACGAGGGTGCAACCTAGAGGGGGGCAGGGCGTAGGGTTGGGGCCTAGGGCGGGGCGGGGCGGGGCGGGGGCGAAGGAGGGCCCAGGGACCGTCCTGAGGTGGGGCGTGCGGCGGGGCCCAGGGACCGGGTTAGCGTAGGACCAGGGAGAAGCCTGTGAG
>PVKA01010134.1:0-21412 GCA_004027165.1 Ctenomys sociabilis | reverse complement strand
ATTGCCTCTCTGCTTAGAGGCCCGGAACTTTAGAGTCTGCTGCACTGTAGGTCCTTAGTCACTCGGTGCCAGGGAGTTCCTCATGGCCTGGTCCCGGCGCACCCCCCCACCCCCACCTCCGAGTTTCCTAGTCGGTGGCCGAGCGCGGTGGCTTGTGTCAGGCTGTGTCCTCAATCCCCCCTCCGCGGCTCAGAGGAGGCGAACCAATGAGCTGTGTCGGGTCTCCTGCACTGGCGACAGCTGGTCCTGTGCCTGCCCCACCCAGATGCCCTTTGCCTTGTTCTCTGCGTCCACACTGATTGGATGTCATCCCTGCGTTTGTAACACCTGGTTAAACTAGGGAAACCTCCCGAGTGGTACATTCTGCAGTTTTGTTTTTAAAAATAGTAACTTCTGCAGACACACTAGAATAACAGAATCCGACACAGCTGGGGCGGGGGCGGGGGGAGGGGAGAACACATAAAATACAAAGGACCCTAACCTGAGAAACAGGAACTGGGGGCCAGGAAGGGGAGACAAGTGAAACCTCAGTCTTCAGTCTCTCAACAGAAGAGATGGAACAGGAGGCTAGGTAGAAAATGTACCCAGAAATGACAGGAGGTAGATATATGAGGATACTTAAAATAATTGTTTTAACTTTTATAATATGCAAAAACAAGACTGCATATATTGATAGTCGAGAACGCACAAAAGGGGCTGGGGAGATGGCTCAGTGGAATAAGCGCTTCCCTGGCAAGCATAAGGGCCTGAGTTCAATCCCCAGTTCTGCCAAAAAAAAAAAAAAAAAAAAGAACTCACAAAAACTTAAAACTAAACACCAAACTCAACATACAGAGATGTAAATTCAGTAAAGATTAGTGAGCTTTAAGACAGCATAAAAATGGTTGCTGTTTTTATATCCAGATGCCACCCAGTGCCTCCGGTGCTCATAGGTGAGTCTTTGGGGAAGTGGGCTCTTCCTGGTTAGCCACCCAAATTGGAAAAATAGAGGCTGGGGGATATAGTTCAGGGGAATAAGCGCTTCCCTGGCAAGTGCCAGGGCCTGAGTTAATCCCCAGTCCCCTCCCCCAAGAAAAACAAATTGGAAAAATAGAATTTTATTCACAGATGACATGATCCTATCTTACAAGTCCCAAACAACCTGCAGAAAGCTAATAGAACTATTAAACACATCAGACAAAGTTGCAGAATACAAGATCAAATACAAAAATCAGTACACTTCTGCATATTTGCAATGAGTAACACAGAAAAAAAACTAAGTTATTAATTATACCCACAAGAACGCCCAAAAGAATAAAGTACCTGGAATGAATGCAAGCAAGGAGGTAAGAAACTTGCTCACTGGAAATACGAAACACTGCACTGTGGTCCACAGATGGGACTGGATCCCTGTCACAATTCTATCAGCACCCATGAAAAGGCTAATCCTCAAGTGCATATGTAATGAGGAGTCTCAAATACAACCTTGAAAAATAAAGGAGGATTCATACTGCTGAGTAACAAAACAATATAATCAAAATGTGGTCCAGGCATAAAGATGTACATAGGGTTAATGGAGTACAATTGAGACTCTAGAAGTAAACCAATACAGTTCGACTGACTTTCAATAAGGATGTTGAGTCCATTCAGTGGGGAAATATTCCTCACAGCAGGCGATTCTGGAAGAACTGGTTGCAAAAGAATGAGCTGGAACCCTACTCACACCACATGCAAAACAGACTCACAGCCTAGCTATAAGGAGTAGAACTATGAAACTTTGAGAAATAAACAGATATAAATCTTCATGACTGTGGATTTTGTAGTGGGTTCTTAGATATAAATCAAAAGCACAAATCCAGGTTGGTGGCGCATGCCTGTAATCTCAGCACTTGGGAGGCTGGGGCAGGAGGATTATTGTGAATTTGAGACCAGCTGAGCTAAAAAATGAGCTCAAGGCCAGCCTGAACTGCACAGTAAGACTGTGTCTCAAAAAGAAAGAGGAAAAAAAGGCACAACAAAACAGATACATCCTACTTTATTTACTACAGCTCCGAACTTCTGCATATCAAGACCTTTTTGTTTTCAAGGGAGTGAAAAAACAACATATTGATTAGGAGAAAATATTTGTAAATCATGTATCCACCAGAGGTTTGCTACCAAAAATATGTGACAAATTCCTATAACTCAATAGCAAAAGTACAACAATTTTTAAAACAGGTAAAAAGCTTTTAATAAACATCTCTTTAAAGGATACACAAATGCCAAAAAGCAGGAGAACAGATGCTCAACATCATTAGTGATTGGAGAACAGTGAGGTGTGACTTCCTGCTTACTGGGATAGCTATAGTAAAACAAAAACAAAAACAAAATCAGATAATAAGTGTGTGGGGGAAATGGAATAGGGAATTTTTATGGTGGAAATGTAAATTGAGCAGCTGCTACAGCAATTTTTTTTTTTTTTTTGTACTGGGAATGAAACTTGGGACCTTGCATTTGCCAGGTAGGCACTGTGCAACTCAGCTATTTCCCCAGCTCTATGGCAAACAGTTTGGCAATTTTTCAAAAAGCTGAATACTGAATTACCACATGACAATATGGCACCAGTGGCTTCCCTCCTAGGTACATGCCAAAAAGAACTGAACTAGAGATTCAAAATACCTGCAGACCAACATCCTCAGTGTTGTAACCCAAAAATCAAAAACCGGACTCAACTTAAAAGCACTTTATTTAGCTGAGCTCAGTGGCGGCACCCACTCTGGTCTCCAAGTAGGTGCGTGCCAGGTGAGAGGGGACAAAGGTTTTTAAAGCTGAAAACCACAAAGGGAGTGGTCTTGCAGCCCGGATATGAGAGAAGTTCAGCAGGGTTCAGGAATCAATCAAGGCAATCCTAAGAACAAAGGGTTACATTCTTGTAACAGGTAGGTACAATTTTAGAACAAGCAATTACAATTTGTATTAATCACAGATTAATCACAGATTGGCATATTGTGTGGTTTGGCAATTTAATAATGAATAGTTATCATGGAAGCTTACTGAGCTACATAACACAATGGTGACTTACTGAGTTATATGACAACACAATGGTGGCTGGATACAAAATGGAGTTACATAGGTTATAACAAAATAGCTGTTCTAGTTACAAAATGGAGACAGTTACATGGTTATATAGGCAGCATTCTTCACAACAGACAAAGCGAAAACAACCAAAGCACTCTGGGGGGGATGAGTAAGCAAAATGTGGCCCAAAGACCGCAATGAGACAGTATTCAGCCACAAGGAAAAGAAGGTTCCAGTACACGCGGCAGAGAAGCCTGGAAAACAAGCGAGGCCCAAAAAGGACAAGCACTGCACGGTCTCCTTAGGGTGAATATCTAAACAGGCAAGTTCACTGAACCCAAAATGGATTATAGAAGAAAAGGGGATACTGCTTAGCGATTACAAGTTTTCTGTTTTTAGCAGTGAAAACATCTGGAAATAGATGGTGGTGGTGGTCACACAAAACTGTGACAAGAAAGGTGTGTAACCTCAGTACTAGGCGAGGAGACACAAAAGCACTGCATTCTGAGTCCTGCTTGGGCACCTGTCTTGGCCTCATTGCTGGTACAAAATACAGGGCACCCAAAACAAAGGGAGGAAAGGTTTATTTAACTCACAGTTTGTGGGGGTTGCAGTTCATACTGAAGGCCGGCTCCAAGGCAGAGTGGTACATGGCAGAGGGCAGCCTTTCATGGCGGCAGAAAGCAGTCAAGAGTGGGGCTGGGGAGATGGCTCAGTAGAATAAGTGCTTTCCTGGAAAGCACTAGGACCTGAGTTCAATCCCCAGTTCTACCAAGAAAGAAAAAGAAAGAGAAAGATCTCTCCCTTCCTTATAGGGTATTCAGGCTACCTGCCCCAGGGCAGTGTAGGCTCAAGCCCATAGTCCCCCTAAAGTGGATCATGAACTAATCACAAACTCCAGAAGTCACCCCAGTGACAGCATGAGGCTTTGGGGAACACCTACACAGAAACCATAACTGCAACTTACTGAGATCCTGAGCCAAAATTTTTGAAAAGACTGGGGACATAACTCAGTGACAGAGCACTCCTGCGGTCAATTATTAATGGCAAAAAAAGCAAATGTAGCTAACACTACTGAATTGTATGCTTCAAGCAGTTAAAATGACAAATTTTTATCACAATAGAAAAGTGAAGGGAGGAAGAAAAGAAGCAGTTAGGTGTTTTATGAGCATGCACCAACTCCACATGGAAGGTAATCATTATGAAACACAAATGTACTAATAAAGATAAAACCTGAGGAAAAAAGTGTGCTTCAATTAAAAAGAAAGACAGCTTGGCCAGAGGAGCCCAACGCCTGACCCACAGCCCACATGGTGTGAAGCACCCAGGACTGGGCAACTTGCGCAGCCAGAGGGACCCAGGGTAAACCCACTGTAACAAGGGGGAAACACTGCATACAAACTCCTAATTTACAATTTGTTCTGTTATATAACTATAGACTTCGCTCCTGTGGTCCAAAGTATAAAATCACACTTTGTCAGTTTCCAAATTTTGCTTGATGCTATCATGATTGCTGACTGTAATACTGTAGCTAGGGTGTTGTATTTATTACAGTCACTTTTCTCCCTTGCTGACAGAGGTAAATAGAAACCAACTTTCCAGTCTCCATTCATTGAGAAAGCAGGGTCTCAGGACAGACGTAAGCCGAGAATCTCCACAGAAGCTGTCCCTGGAGTACAGACTTGCCTAGAGAGCCCTTGATAGTAATAACACAGATACCTACCATTAAAACTCACAAGTATCACAGAAATCCAAATAAAAAATTTCCTTTTGAATAAAAAAAAAGTCAAGAAAGCACAAAAATGCAACCTCAGCCCTCCAGCCCACCCCAGCAAGTCCAGGAGACAAGGGATTGGGAGTCACACTCCTAAAATTTCTGAAATTATAGAAACTGAAGTAAAGAAACAACTCCAGGGGCTATAGAGGAGGTCAGAGCAGAAATAATCGCTCAGGTGAAAACAGAAGTGATAATCAAAGCCGGGCATGGTGGCGCATGCCTGTAATCCCAGCACTCGGGAGGCTGAGGCAGGAGGATTGTTGTGAGTTCGAGACCAGCCTGAGCTACGAAGTGAGCTTAAGGCCAGCCTGAACTGCATAGTGAGACCCTGTCTCAAAAAAAGACAAAAAAAAAAAAAAAAAAAAAAAAAAAAAAAAAAAAAAAAAAAAAAAAAAAAAAAAAAAAAAAAAAAAAAAAAAAAAAAAAAAAAAAAAAAAAAAAAAAAAAAAAAGAAGTGATAATCATAGTGAAAGAGCTGCTGAACATATCTAAGAAAGACTTAGATAAAACACAGTATAGAAAAATGATGAACTTTTTTTGTACTTTTTATAATTATTTTTAAAGAATACAAAATAGTGATAGAAGATAACAGCATTATGCATGATACAAGAATTTACTAATCAAAGTAATAGGAATCCTACAATGGTTGTTGTATTACATGATGCTACGTGCAAATTAGTTTTTCAGATTAACAGATATATATGCCTTTTTGTTTTAAAAAAAACAATACCTAAGAAGTTGTAAGAAATTTGAGAGAAAAACAGAGTTAAAACAAAAATTGTAAGCATTAACTGCTCCTTTTTTATATATATATTCATATAATTAGAATTCTCAAAGGAGAAAGGAGTAGGCAATAAATATTTAAATATTTAAAATTTCTGAATTTAGTTCAACATAATACCACATTTCTAAGAAAAATGAATCTTTTGCACAAGAAATTTAAATAAAATCATACAAAGATACACAAAAATGAAATTGTCCAAAACTTATTATAAAGAAAAAATTGTTAAGGCATATACATAAAAAATATTAGCTATGGAAGAACAAAATTAAATAGCATCTTATTCCACATTGGAAAGGAAGAAAAAGGACCAAGTGTGTAAGACACTAGACTAATTAAAGGACTGAGAGAAAAAAAGATCTATCCTCTTTGAATTTTATACTTAGCAAACATACCTTTGAAGACTAAAAGTAAAATATTTTCTAGTTATACAAACTTGAAATATTTTAATACCTCCAGCCATAGCATATAGGAAATAACAAAAAGCATAATTCAGAAGGCAGGAGAAGTTGCAGTGTGCTCCTGGACGAACAATGAGGAGCTCTCAAAGTGATAGTTATGCAGGACTATATAAGATATATTAGATGAACCCTTATTTAAAGGGTCATTGAGGATTTCTATGAAACAGTACCAATCTTATGTCGGGTTATACCCGTATTTTTTTCATATATATGGGTGTGTATGTGTGTATAAAGGACAGGAAGAAGTAATATAAAGTCAACAGAAAATAAAAATATACTTCTTAAAGTTTCTAATACTAGGAGAAGATATCATACAATGTCTTTTTAGATAAATTGTAATTCAAAGATATAATATAAATCTTAAAACAAAAATTAAGATTAAGCAATATTCAGAAAATTAAATACTAATTAATTTAAAAGTAAATATTTCAAAACAACTGAACTAAGAAAAAGTTTTCATGATAGTAAAGAAATACTAAGAATAAAATATAAGATAAATGCTGGAATGACAAATAAATGACCATCACTTCTGACAGTTTGCGGATAGGATATCGCACAAAGTTCCAGTGTGTCGTGGACATGGATAATGACCATGACACTTACTGGTGGCCAGGTGGCACTTGTGGGACTGAGCTACAGCTGTTTCCGTGAAATCCACCCTGTAGTCCCATATGGAATCTTGACCCATAGGGTGCAAGAGGAATCCATTTGTGGAGTGTACTGATGGAAATATTTTGCTGCTGAACACAAAAGAATAACTGAAAGACTACTGCTGTATATCTCTTATTCTCCTGTGTTTAATTGTTTGCCCTATTTGGTGGGTTCTTTCCATTCTTGTTCATGGGGTTGTGATCATTTTGCTCCCTCTCTAGAACATCATTTAGTAGTCTGTGTAGGCTTGGCTTTGTCATCATGAAATTCTTTAGTTGTTCTTTGTCATGGAAGTATTTTACTTCTCCATTATACTTGAAAGAGAGTTTTGCAGAGTATATCAGTCTGGGTTGGAATTTGTTTTCTTGCAAGATTTGAAGTACTTTGCTCCATGCTCTTCTTGAATTGATGGTTTGTGAAGAGAAATCTGCCGTTATTCTGATGGGTTTTCCTTTCAATGTGATCTGTTTCTTTTCTTTAGTGGCTTTTAGTGTACTGTTCCTGTGCTGAAATTCTGGGATCTTGATTATAATATGTCTGGGAGTGGTTTTAATTGGGTTGATGTTATTTGGAGTTCTACATGCTTCAGTTGTGAATGTCAGATTGTTGCCCCATATTTGGGAAGTTTTCTGCTATTACTTCTGCCCATATTCTTTTTATATCATTTGTATTGACTCCTTCCTTCTCATTGATGCCTATTAGTCTCACATTGTTCATCTTTTCATTGTCTTGCAGGTGTTCAATTATTTTTTCCTGCCTCCTAGATATTTTTAAGAGATCTTTGCTTACTTTTTCACTAGCTGTAATGGTGTCTTTAAGGTCAGAAAGTCTGTTTTCACATTCACTCAAACAGATTTGCCAGCTTGTGATTGAGGTTTTAATTTCCTGTACATCACTTTGGATCTGTTTCATACATTCTATTTGTTTCTTATATTGCTTATTCAGGGATTCCATCATTTTTGTATTCTGCTTTTTTTTTTATCAGTATATTCTTTAGAAGCACTTACTACTTCTTTGATTATAGTTATCGCTACACTTTTTACTTCAGAAATTATTTCTGATCTGATTTCTTCTATACCTTTCTGCAGTTGTTTCTTTTCTCCCAATGCTATTATCTCAGAGATTTCAGGCGTGTGATTTCCAATTTCCTCTATGCTGCTGTCTTCTGCATTTGTACTGGGTGGACTCGGGGCCTGAGACTGCTTTTTGTTCCTTCTCCTTGTCATTTTGTGTACCACTGACTTTTGACCTTTGGTGTAGAGCTTAGACAGAGTTATTACCTTAGCACCAGGTCCGGATCTACGAAGTTCAGACTCCTCCAGGTGGGTGTGGCTTGGGTCTGGCTGCTGTGCTCCACTTCTTCCTGCTGCAGCCTTGCAGGTGAAAATTTTGTGTCACTCTGGCAAGATGTTCTGCTCCCAAATCAACTGGGTGGGTCTTGCCTCTAGCCTCTCTGCAGGGAGTTCTGTAGACCCAAGGATTCCTAAGAATTTCATTTTGGGGGGATACTATTGTAAAGGGTCTGTTTTTTCTAATTTCTTTCTTAGTAAGTTTGTTGTTTATGTACCAAAATGCTATTGATGTTTTAGAGTTGACTTTGTATCCTGCTACACTACTGAATTTATTTATTAATTCTAGAAGTCTTTTAGTGGAGTTTATAGGGTCTTCCATGTAGAGTATCATGTCATCTGTGAATAATGATACTTTAACTTCTTCCTTTCTTATTTTATTTATTTCTCTCTCTTACCTGACTGCTCTGGCTAATGTTTCCAGAACTGTATTGAAAAGGAGTGATGATAGTGGATTTCCTTGTCTTGTTCCTGATTTTAGAGTAAAGGCTTTCAGTTTTTGTCCACTTAGCATGATGTTGGCTGTTGGTTTGTATCCCCCAAAAATGAAATTCTTGGGAATCAATCTAACAAAGGAAGTAAAAGAACTGCACACTGAAAAATACAATACTCTGAAAAAAGGATCAAAGATTTCAGAAAATGAAAAGATATTCCTTGCTCCTGAATAGGAAGGCCCAATATTGTGAAAACGACCAGACTCCCAAAACAGTTATACAGATTTAACGCAACCTTAGTGAAAACACCATTAGCAAACCTTATCTAGACATCTAGAGGGGTCGGGGAGATGGCTCAGTAGAATAAGTGCTTCCCTGGCAAGCACAAGGGTCTGAGTTCAATACCCTATTCCACAAAAAAAAGAGAGATCTAGAAAAAACATGCCTAAAATTCATTTGGAACCAGTAAAGACCTAGAATAGCAAAGGCAATCCTGGCCAACAAAGGCGAGGCAAGCCAGGCATGGTGGCGCAGGCCTGTAATCCCAGCACTCAGGAGGCTGAGGCAGGAGGCTGAGGCAGGAGGACTGTTGTGAGTTCGAGACCAGCCTGAGCTACAAAGTGAGCTTAAGGCCAGCCTGAACTGCATAGTGAGACCCTGTCTCAAAAAGATTTAAAAAAAAAAAAAAAAAAAAAGGGAGAGGCATCACAATCCCTCGCTTAAAATTATACCACAAAGCTACTGTGATAAAATCAGTAGGGTACCAGTTTAAAAAAAGACCTGATGATCAATGGAACAAATTAAAAGACACAGACACAACTCCAAACACACTCAGCCACCTTCTCTTTGACAAGGGGCCAAATACACTCACTGGAAGAAAGCCTCTTTAATAACTGAGGCTTGGCCTGCCACATGCCAGAGAGTAAAACTAGACCCATACCTAACACCATACACTAAACTAAAGTCAAAATGGATCAAAGTATTAAACCAGAAACACAAATCTACTAGAAGAGAAAAGAGAAATCTTTAAGACATAGAGGTAGGCAGAGAGTTCATGAACAAAAATCAAACTGCACAGGAAATACTTCAAAGAATCAACAACTGGGACTTCACCTTATTGAAAAGTTTTTGCATATCAAAAGAAATCACCAACAGGGTGAAAAGAAAACCCACCAATTTGGAAAATATTTTAGCAAACTGTCCCTCAGACAAAAGACTTCTATCTAAACTCCAGCCAGAGCGCAGGCCTGGCATGTGAGTGGGATGGCCTGGAGTCCTCCCCAGCCTCACTCCAGCCAGCACAGTGTGGAACCCTGCAGCAGAACTCCCTGCAGAGAGGCTAGAGGCAAGACCTTCCTAGCTGATCCAGGAGCAGAACATCTTGTCAGAGTGGCACAGAGGCTTCACCTCCAAGGGCTGCAGCAGGAAGAAGCGGAGCACAGCAGCCAGACCCAAGCCACACTCACCTGGAGGAGTCTGAACTTGGTGGATCCGGACCTGGTGCTAAGGTGATGACTGTACCAAAGCTCTACACCAAAGGTCAGAAGACAGTACTGTACAAAACGACAGAGAGAAGGAGCAAAGAGCAGTCTCAGGCCCAGAGCCCACCTAGAACAAGTTCAGGAGACCCTAGCATAGAGGAAGGTGGAAATCACACGCCTGAAATCTCTGAAATAATAGCGTTGGAGGTAAACACCTCAGAAAGGTAGAGAGGAAATCAGATCAAAAATAATTTCTGAAGTAAAAAAAGAAATGATAACTGTAACAAAAGAAGTGTTATGTGCTGCTAAAGAAGGCACTGAAAACAAATAGAGCAGAATAGAAAAATGGTGGAACCCTGAACAAGCAGCACAGAGAGAACGGAATGCACGGGCGGTGCAACGTGCTACATAGGAATTAGAGCCTGAGTCACAAGCCGGCAAAAGCATTTGAATGAAAGTGAGAACAGACTTTCCGGGCTGGGGAGACGGCTCAGTGGAATAAGTGCTTCCCTGGCAAGCGCAAGGGCCTGACTTCAATCCCCGGTTCTGAAAAACAAACAAACAAACAACTAGGATGTAGGAAAAAATAATTCACCACCTGCAAGACGATGCAAAGATGAACAAGTGAGACTAGTAGGCATCAGATATAAAAGGGTACGGGCAGAAGTGACTGCAGAAAGCTTCCCAAACGTGAGGCAGCAGTCTGACACTCAGGGAACCAAGGACCCCATCCGGATCTGCAGGGTGGGTATCAAGGAAGTGGCAGGAGCTCGGTCCCACACGTGACACCGGCCACACGTAAGCGTCGTGGACACCGCCCATGTCTACCACACACTAGAACTTTGTGTAATATCCTCTCCCCAAACTGTTAGAAGTGCTGGTCATATATTTGCCATTCCAGTATTTCTGTTTTTTATTCTTAGTAATTTTTTACTATCATGAAAACTTTTTCCTAGTTGATATTTTTATCTATATTAACCTAATCAAATGCTGTGTGAGTACTCTAAACTGACCACAGACTTGTATGATACACTGCATTCTGGCCTCTTAGTTGGACTCACAATTTAATTTTAATTTTGGAATATTATTTTGAAATATTTAATTTAATTTTGAATTAATTAATTTTAATTATCTGAATATTATTTAATTTTAATTTTTGTCTTGATTTATACTGTTTCTTTGACTTACAGTCAGTCTACTTGTAAGGCATGGTATGATACTTTCTCCTAGAATTAGAAACTTTAAAAAGTGTATTTCCATTTTCCATTGGCTTTATATTAGTTCTTTCTTGACTTTTACACACAAATACACACACACATATACGAAAAAAATATATATATATATATATAACCTGACATAAGATTGATACTGTTTTTATGGAAATCTTCAATGACTTTTTAAATGGGCTTGTCTAATATAATTGTATTTTACATAGTCTTGCATAACTACCATTTTGAGAGCTCTTTTTTCTTTTTTGGCGGAGTTGGGGATTGAACTCAGGTCCTTGCACTTGCCAGGGAAGCGCTTATTCCACTGAGCCATCTCCCTGGCCCTGACAGCTCTTTTTTCTTTATCCAGGACCATACAGCAACTTGTCTTACCTTCTGGATTATGGTCTGTATTTTTTTCTATTTGCTACATCTGGAGGTATTAGAATATTTTGAGTTTGTATAACTGCAAAATATTTTACTTTTAGTTTTCAAAGGTATGCTTGCTAGGTATAAAATTCAATGAGGACAGACTCATTTTTCAGTGCTTTGAATAAATAACTCTAGTTTCTTACCCACTTGCTCTTTTTTCTCTAATGTGGAATAAGATGCTATTTAATTTTGGTCTTCCATAGCTAATATTTACTCTATGAATATGCTTTAATGATTTGTTCTTTACAATTAGTTTTGGACAATTTCATTTTTGTGTATCTTGGTATAATTTTATTCTTATTTCTTATGCACAAGGTTTATTTTTCTTGGAAATGTGGTGCTATAATTTTAATTAAATTCAGAAACTTTAAATCTTAAATCTTTTTTTTAGCTTTAAATATTTATTGCCTACCCCTATCTACTTTGAGAATTCTAATATATGAACACAAGTTTCTTGGTTTTGGCACAGAGTGAACTATTGTATGACTGATCTACAAACTCGTTCTTCTTCAAGTTTATTTTAGACAATTTTTATTGTTATATTGATTTAAGTTTGTAAATAATTTTTTACAATGTGCAATCTATTATTAATCTCATGTATTCATTTCAGATTTTTTTTTTTTTTTTTTTTTTTTTTTTTTTTTTTTTTTTTTTTTTTTTTTTTTTTTTTTTTTTTTTTTTTTTGGTATTTTTTAGGGCAGCGGATCCAGGCTGTTCAGGGTCTCACTGGTAGATCTGACTCGTAGTGATCTGCCTGTTTTCAGCCTCCCAAGTGCTGGGATTACAGCTCATGCCACCATGCCCAGTCTCAATTGCCATCTCAGCACGCCCTGAGGACGACGCTGGCACAGCAGGCCCGGGGATTGAACTCCCAACCCCTGCGCCTGCTTGCAGGTGTTTTAATCTGCTGAGTTATTTTGCCAGCCCTTATCAGAAATATTTTTCTAAAATTAACTCTGTCTACATCTTATATCTTTCATATTTCAATATTTGTCTACAACTTTTAATTTGCTATATAATTATTATTGATTTTCAATAAAATTAATGAGTTAAAAAAGATTTCTATCTAGAATATATGTTTTATTTTATTTTTAAAATACCTTTGTACAGACCTACAGGGTCTCAGACACTGCTCAGACTCTAGTGACCCTCCTGCGCTCAGCTTCCCAAGCCAGTGTCAGTGCCCACCTCAGTGCGCCCCAGGGTGGGGTCAGCACAGCACAAAAGGGGTCTGGCCCTTGTCTCTGACCCTGCCAAAGTAGTTGCTTTAGTCCACTGAGCTATCTGAATTTCCCTAGAATATATAAATATCCTGTAAAAATCAGGCCCCTAAAATTCTAAGACCCAATCAAAAAATGGGCATCTGAGATGAATAAACCCCTCTCAGATGAAGAAATGCAAATGACAAATAAATATATGAAAAAATATTCAACAGCATTATTCATTTGAGATATGCAAATTAAAACAACACCAAGATTCCATCTCACCCTAGAAAGAATGGGTATCATAAAGAAGTCAAGCACTGAAAGATGCTGGTGGGGCTATGGGGAAAAAGGAACCGTTCTCCATTGGTGGGAGAATAAATAGACTGGTTTCCATGCAACTACCATGGAAATCAGTGTCGAGATTCCCTTAAAAACTAGGATTAGAGCATTCTGCTCAGCTAGTGCCTTTCTGGGTATTTTCCCAGAAGAAATAAAAACATTATGCCACAGCTGTCTCAGTTACTCTTCTCTCATTGCTGGGACAAATGTCTGACACTCAGAAGGAAAGAAGGAAAGGGTTATTTAGCTCACAGTTACTGGAGGGTTCAGTCCACACTTAGTGCCTCCAAGACAGAGCAGCGCATGGCAGCTGGCACCAGTTCATGGCAGCAGCAAAACAGCAAGAGCAAAACGGAAGGGGAACAGCAACAGCGGCTGCAGAGTGAGTCTGTCTCCCTTGAAGTGCGTTCAGGCTGTCCATCGCAGGCGCGGCGCAGTACTCACACCCATAGCCCCACTGGATCATGAGCTAACCACAAGCTCTAGAAGTGTGCCCCTGACTGCATGAGTCTTTGGGGGGACAACTAGACACAAACCATAAGAACAGCAATATATGTGTGCCCATGTTTATAGCAGCACAATTTATAATAGCTAAATCTTGGAAACAACCAAACTGTCTATCCACCAATGAGTGGATAAAAAGAATGAGATAGTTTTATACAATGGAGTATTACTCAACTGTAGAGAAATAAGCTTGAGGCTTTTATAGGTATATGGATATAACCAGAGACCGCCCTTATAAGGCCCTGCTCGCCATCAGACCATTTCCCTGGTGCAAGAAACTGAAAAAGTAAGCAAGATCCAAAAGGTACAGTAGACACAGTGAAAGGGAAAGGAGCTGCTCAAAAGGAAGGAGCAACTGGGAGGGAGGAGAAAGGCGTGCATGCACACGCAGGATAGCGAAGGCTCTTCTACTAGGTCATTGAAAGGAACAGTGCTTATAATGTTTGATCACTTTTACGTCCTTGTACCTGGTAATCTGAGCAACTACTTTGATGATGACCATATGCAATATATTCAGACTTATGAAGTAGATTAGAGAGATGTAATGCTAATCTTAAACAAAGCTTTGACTTCTCTGAAAATATGGGTAGCATTGTAAGCTACTATTACATTTGGAAAAAATATTATACTGTTATGAGAAGCCCTGCTGACATAAGAGCCAGGCAGGACACCGGAAAAGACATTTTTCTTTCAAGTGTGTATTCTTGAAGGTCTAAAAACTAGAACCAAGCCTTCTAGTTATTTTAAATTTTAGCTGTTTACTAGGAGAAAGATGAACACCCCTCTGATTTTTTGTAATGTTTAGTAGGTACACTGGTAAGACATACTTCCTGAGATGCTAGTTCAATAGAGGGACAGATTACCCTTACAGATAAGTTCAGGAGCTACAAAAGATGGCTTTTGCTCCAGACAACTCATTTGATACTTTGGTAGGAACTATTTAAATGTCCTATAATCGGAACTGGGAGAAAACCAGGGAGAGAAAACAAAGAGACAAAAAAAAAAAGGCTGCCTTTGCAGCCTCAAAACAGACCCTTAGTCTGATTCTCTGGGCTCCAAGAAGAGCTAAATGACGATGAGGTTCATCTGCTACTGCTGTCAGCAGCCAGGGCAGCGTAAGAGAGCCCGCCGTGAGAGGCCCACAAGCCATGCACACTGCCAGGGCAGCCGCCAGAAGTGAGACTGCACTCTGAGGTGGAGGCCCCAGAGCTCAGACCCAGCTTCCCAGATGGCCCGGTAGGACTGAAGGGTTCTGAGCCTGCCTCCTCCCTTTGGCCAGACTGCTGTCTCTACCTGTCATCTGCATGGAGGAGCCCTGCGTAATCACGACTAAAGGAAGAGAAACCCAGCCTATTGCTGCACGTTGGCACAGGTCTCTTTGTCCTCCTCTAGCCCTGACCTTCCTTCTGGTCATTGTACCTCAGTAGAAACAGACTTTAGAAGATGTGTTGCTTTAGCTATAACTGAGATACCACAATGCATTCAGGCTGCTTACTAATCAAGATGATGCTAAGACTGATGTTTTACAAATGTAGTATCTTGTTGTTCATGTACAAGATTTAAAAGATATTTCAATGGTTTAATCTGACTAAATGATCTGTATTGCATAATAAATACATAAATTAATCTGGTTGATTTGTGATGTAACTCAGGTATTTCATGCTCATAGTTAATATAGGTGTGATGTCTCTTAACTAAAGCTACAGAGACTTACAGCAAATTGTCAGACTCCATAAATAAAGAGGTCTAAGAGTTAGTGAGTTACAATTGCTAGGTCTCAAAAAGTTTATAAATGTACCTGTTAGCTGGAATGTTCATGCTTTGATTATATGTGCTCTAATTTCTCAGAAAATTTGTTCTTTCCTCAAAGATACCAAAACTCAGGTAATTATGCAGGTAAAATCTATAACAAATATGCTAGATTAAGATTCCTTTAACTGGGATCCACCAGATTTTGTCTATATGTTGTTCAGTGGACCTCATTATCTAACACAAGCTGCAGAAGTAAAAAAGGTTTGCAGAAATAAATTTGTCTAAGTTGGTAAAAATTGCTCAGAAAGTGTCTCATAGTAAAAAGGATACAGAATGGAATTACAGATGAAAAATAAGAATAGTGATACTAGCAGCCTACAGGAATGACGGCCAGTCCAGAAACGGGAAAAAAGTTATGCTTCCCTGGATCCGGACAGAGAGAAGGGACATTTCAAACAAAAATGTCCAAAGCTGCTAGAGAAAGAAAAAGTATTGATGATGGAGTCAGAGGAAGTTTCCGACTGAGGTGGTTCTGTGTCTTCCCCCTCAGCCTGAGGGAGCCCATGCTGACTGCCAATATAAGGAGAAAGCCTGTGAAACTGTCAACAGATGCTCATGCAGATTTGTCGTAGTTACGCAGCCAGTGGCCCCACTTGCCAGCTGGAGAGTACTTGGTGTTTTCCCTATTTCTGGCAATTCATGTGCCCCAGTAGTAATAGGAAAGGCCAGTTTGTTTGAAACAATATGAAATGGCCATGGAAGATAAAAAAGGGATTAAGTCCCACATTTAAGATATCTGCTAATGGACCTACAAGAGGTTCAAACTTGTCTTTTTCATAATTATCCTGTAGTGATTGTTTGACCCATGCATGCTTGTTTCTTTGGCTTTGTCTTCTCCAGATTCAAAGCTGTGATGAAAATGCCTGTCATCCATTGAGGGCCTTTAGATAGAACCTCTGAAGAATATATCTGACTGCCAGTTCACAACCACGACCCCTTTCAGCGTGAAGAAGCCAGAGCAGTCATCGCCCAAATCCCTCATGGCAGTTCAGGTTACTACTTCAGAGGGAGGAATGTTGCAGGCAGCAGAATTAGATAGAAATATTTTTAGGTAGTCAGTTAGGGCCAGGCCCTTGAAAGAAATAATAACAGGAAACAAGATATCTGCAGCTCTGGGGAGGAATTGAGGCTCCTGCTGTGAACCAGACCTAAAGGCCAAACAAATGCTAAAAGAGTAGCACCTGGGATTGATATGCTAAACAGGTGTCCATCACCTGGAAAGACCCAAGTGAGTCACTAGCCCAACCCCCAAGGGGAAGAGACCCTGTCCTGTATTCTTGGTCCTGGGCCTAATCAATTCTACCTGAGCAATGGTGCTTATAATCCCATTGGTTGACTGAAGTTTTGTCCCACCCCACATCCACCTATGCAAGACCCCTTCTTTTCTACCTTAGTCCCGCATGGTTTTGCCCTATTAAAATACCCAGAAAGAGGCAGCTTCCTGGGCAACCCGCTGGGGCCCCCCTTCTGTCCCTCTCCAACAGAAGCTTTTCTTTCCAATAAAGTTTTACCCTAAACACACACACACACACACACACACACACACACACACACACACAATATGCAATATAATCACAATTGTTAAATTCCTATCATCTTGTTTTTGAAGTTTTGTCATTTTAATTTTAATTGATTAATTAATTTACTTATTGTCTCTTTAAAATAAAAAACAGAGGCCTGGGGATATAAGTCAGCAGCATAACAGCCTGGTTGGCAAGTGCAAGTTCCAGAGTTTGATACTTATAATGAAAGAAAAGAAGAAAAGTTGAGTGACTCTTGAAAGATCATGCTTGGTGAGACACAGACAGGAAAAGGCCACCTAGCATCTACACGCATGTGCACAAGATGTCCAGCTAGGTGAACGGTGAGGACAGAATTAGACCAGGCCACCTGGATCTGGAGGAAGGGCTGGGGGCATGAGGCTCTTGTGCTTTGTGGGGTGGGGTGGGGGTGTCAAAATGTGACTGCAGACAGTGCTACACACCTCTGTGGTGATCTATTGGTTTATAACCTTTAAATGATGGATCATGAGGTAATCTGATCATCCCTTCAGAGACATGTACAGAACTGGGGAGAGAAGCTCAGTGGCCAGGTGGCCAGGTGGCCAGGGACAGAGGTCCTCTGCAAACACGTTTGTTGCCCAAATAAACACAAGAGACACTGAACACCTTTAGCTACCAGGGAAAGGCAAAGCAAAATCACGAGGGATTCTATTTCATACTCCAGAGGGCTCTATTTTTTTTTTTTTTTTTTAAATTTATGTATTTGCGACAAGGTCTCAGTACACAGCTCTGACTCAGTGATCCTCCTTTCTTCAGCCTCTCCAGTGCTCAGATGACAAGCATGTGCCACCACACCTGTACTCATTTGCTGGCTCAGCGCCCCCTGGGGGCAGCTGGTGTGGCATGCGGGACTGGGGATTGAACCTTGGCCCCTGTGCTTTGCCAAAGCAGGTGCTTAGTCCGCTGAGCTATCTCACCAGCCTTAGAGGGCTCTAATACAAAACACAGATAATAGTTTTGTCCAAGGTGGAGAGAAACTGGAACCTTCCTACATGGGATAATAAAATGCTTTGGAAACTTGCTTGCAGGTCGTCAAATGGCTACATCTGGATGCCCAGAGTGCTCACCGTCCGCAGTGCTCAGAGCAGCACCTGGGAGGGCCCCAGGGTGGAGTACACGTGTGCACCAGCTGAGGCGAGGGTCCGGGAGCTGCACGTCTTCACTCTCCTCACAGTAGTTGTCACCCCACCGCAGCAGGAAGGAAGGCCGACACGAGGGCAGGCCTGGTGTGCGAGGAGCCAGCTACCAAGGCCTCACATGCACGGCTCCACATACTCCTAGAGTCCACAGACAGTGGCCGGGGCCAGGGTGGTGGAGACATGCAGGGCACCCTCAAGGCAGCTCAGCTGGCACTCGCTGTTACATTTTTAAACCCTGTGAATGTCACCTACTAACATGAAATATAAAAATTAAGACTAGTAAAGGAGGCTGCTTTTCTCAGTGCTGAGATTCCCACTAAAATTTAAAATGAATCTCATGCCTACGATATGTGAATTTTGTAGTTACCCTGCAATAAACACATAATAGCTTTAAATTAAGACTTCTAAATGTAAAAATTCCACAAAATTTTTTTATTCTTACAAATGAGTGGAAGGCTTTAAAATGCAAAGAGAACGTCTCTGTGTCTTTCCTTCTCTATGACAGAGGCAAGGCAGCTTTCTGTGCTTGTGTCCCCAGAGTCACTGTGCTTGTAAGCACAGGAAGCTCATTTGTCCATGTCATGAGTTACATCCTTGACTTTTCACCCAGTGTGTATCTCTGTGTGCTAGTAATATACAGTTCCCCTGTTTGATTTATTTATTTATTTATTGGTACTGGGAATTGAACTTCCAACCTTGTGCTTGCCAGGCAGGTACTGTGCTACTGAGCTATACCCCTGGGCCAGTTCCCCTGTTCATTTATCAGCTGTGCATTCTACTGTAAACCTCAGCAGTTGTCGAATCAGGCATTGATTAGATAGTTATCCATTTATTTCCATTTCATATGATGCAAGAAACATTATTATTCTGCGCCGGTATCCATCGAGAGGGTGTTCTGCAGAACAGTAATTATTTGGTAAGCACGTTTTAGAAATAAATTTCAGCGTTTGAGGTCAGAATTTTGACTTTGCTTGGGTGCTGCGGTGCACAGAGGCGTCCACTAGAGAGCAGGAGAGGGTCATGAATCTTTGAGCTGCACTCCTGTCCAATAAACTTGACCAGGTCCTAACCTAGATCTGGGCTTTTTTTTTTTAAAATCAATTGTTTTTGCTGTTATTCAGAGTTCACCTCTAGTAACTTTAATCCTCTGTCCCATCCGGGGAAGTTGATGCAACATTTTCCAGCAGTGCTCATGTTACTTCTGCCCTGGCCTGCGGAAGGAGGCTAACAGGATCTCACGGCAGTTACTATCTCTAGATGACAACGCAAATGCCAAATCCCCAACAGTAAGCCAGGTGTTAACGGTGCAAGAAACATGAATGACAGCACAGAACACTGAGAATATTCCTTACCATCGCTTTGTGAGCCAATAATTTTCCTAATACATTGGCCATGACAACAGACTAAAGTGACCTCTTGTGGGGCGCCTAGGGGCTGAGCCCCTGCCTAGAATGCATGGTACCAGGAATACAGTTCCCACACTGTAAGAAACAGAACAGCTCCTTGTCTTTTCCCAGTTCAGCCTTCTACCAGGAAAGGGATACTTGCTCTGGAAGGAAGCTTCCTTCCTTAAAGCCGCCATCTCATTGTTCAGGGTGCTTGAGGGACAGGTTTGGAGCTAGCAAGGAAGTGACTTGCCGGGCATCTGCTGAAAGGCTGTGTCAGCTCTACCACAAAGCAGAATGAAAATTTAAGATGTGCTTGGAAAACTCCACTTCAGGAATTTGAGGCATACACAGACCGTAAAGGGTCACACTGGCACCTTCTGTTTCAGTCATATGCTAGGACTGCTGAAGCTCAGTCGATCTCAGGATGTCCTCGAATCTGTTTTTGCTGGTTTTTCCCAAGCGCCGACCCTCCCTCTACCATATTCTCAGCAGGGTTGCAGCAACCCTCCGCTGGCAGCAGGACTCTGCTGTCTGCTCTGACAGTATGATTGATGGGCTCTAAATATTTTCTACACCTGCACTGGCCAATCAGTGCCCGACTTGGCAACATTCCGGTGATGACGCAAGGGGGACAAGTACAAAGCAGTTTCCTCACTTCCTCCACCCCTCTGCCCTGCCACGAAGTTGACTTTCTCCGTAAGACAAACCATTCTGCTACAGCAATTTTATTTTATTTATTTTTATGTACTTAGTACAGGGTCTCACTACGCAGGCTGGACTCATAGTGGTCCTCTTGCTTTCAGCCTCCCCAGGGCTGGGATTACAGGCAGCACCACCTCACCGGTCTCTGTGGCCGGCTCAGCGTGCCCTTGGGCGGGGCCTGCACAGCACGCGGTGCCAGGTATCAAATCCCATCCCTGTGTTTGCATAAGCAGGCGCTTAGCCCTCTGAGCTATCTCACAGGCCCTGCTACAGTGATTTTAAACACACTTATTTTTAAAATCAGAGTCTTTTGCAAAAAATTCAATTTTGATAATATAGATTCTGAATATATATATATATATACATACATACATACATACATACATACATATATATATATATATATATATATATATATATATATATATAGGCTTGAGCGTAGCTCAGCCATGAAGCACTCATCTGATGTGTCAGTCCACAGCCAAACACACATACTAAAGCACGCATGCACGCACGCACACGCACGCACACGCACACCCCCCCCCCACAAACACACGGAAGACAGGATCCCTTTATGATCAGTAGAATCACACAACTTTCCAGCTGGCTGTGTCAGGAGTTGAGGAGTTTTGTCTCCCAGGAAGAGAGCCCCAGACCCTGGCAGGTTCCTGACTTCCTAGTTGCCATCCTGATGTGCTTGAATAAGCAGTGTAAAAACATTTCTGGTCTGCAGGGCTGGCCAGAGTCGGGGGCACAGCAGTGACGGCCCTCAGTGCCTGTCATCAAGGAGCTGAGCATGAGCCCTGCTTTCCCAAATCTAGGGCGTTTGTGATACCTTGGGCTGCTCTTTCACCGGTCCTGCCCAGAATTGCCCTACACAGGATAAGGCGGAGCCCAGAAACCTGGTTTCTCAGGAAGCAGAAGTCCGGTGGGAGAGATTGCGATAGGGACAGGAGTGTGGCTTCGGGCACCACAATGGACAATCACAACCCTCTGGTGGGAGACACGCTCCTGAGAAGCCAGGTGGCAGGCTGTCACCAGAAGAGGGCTCCGGTGGGCACAGGGACCGAGCTCGGCTGGGCTCGCTGTCACCTGCCTAGCACCAAAGAACCTTCATTTGTCTTCTTTCTTCCCGCAAGTCCCCCCCCCCC
>PVKA01010133.1:0-65466 GCA_004027165.1 Ctenomys sociabilis | reverse complement strand
GGATATTATGTCGGCTTTTAGTGCTATGGTCATCCACTAGGTAAATAATTATTGAATTTTTGATATAATTCAGCTATAAAAAAACCTGTAAATATAATATCATGTATGCACCTTGTACAATACCAAAACGTTATGAAAACAGTTTGCAATGCATTAATTCATCGACTCTGTATGGTTAAGGTGTTTTGAAACATTTGTATTTTAATAAAATAAAAATAAATAAAAAAAAAGAACAAAGAGAGAAAGAAGAAAGAAAGAAGGGTAGAAAGAACAAAGGGAAGAAAGAATAAAGAGTAGGAAGCAGAAAGAAAGAAAGAAAAAATCCAGGTTGTTAAGGGGCTGAATAAACTGCAGAGAGAAGAACTGGTTGTTGCGTCTTCCTTGCTGGCGAGGTTGCGTGCGACAGGAAATAGTGCTCACACGCCATCGTTCTTTGTGTTCCCCAAGCCCTCTGGCTGAAGCTGGTGTTGACTCTGAGCTGCCTGATATCCCCAGACCAAGGGAAACCAGAAAGAATTTTCTTTAATCATATGTCCAATCTTGCATAACTGTATGTGTTAATCTTTTTTTTTTTTTTGTATTTTTAGGGAAGGATCTACAGGGTGTTCAGGGTCTCATTACTAGATTGGACTTGTAATGATCCATCTGTTTACAGCCTCCTAAGAGCTGGGTGCCACCACACCAAGTCTCAATTGCCTTCTCAGTTGTCCCCCTGGGAGTGGGGCCAGCATGGCAGGCCTGAGGATCAAACTCCCTGCCCCTTTGCGTGCTTGTAGGCACTTTATTTGCTGAGCTATTTGGTCGGCCTGCTATACCTATTAATCTGAGCAACATATTTCTTGATATAAAAGAGAATATATCAATCATTTTAAATCAGCTATTCTTGTTTCTTTCTTTTTCTTTGTATTTGGTACAGGGTCTACAGGGTCTCATGATGTAGATTGGACTCAGTGATTCTCTGTTTTCAGCCTCTGAAATGCTGGGATTACAGGCATGTGATACCATGTCCAGTCTCAATCATTGTCTCAGTGTGTGCCAGGGGTGGGACAGGCATGCAGGCTGGCTACATCTGTCTAAACAGGTGTTTTAATCTGCTGAGGTATTTAGCTGGCCCTATTGTTTCGAAAATATGTAACATGTATTGTTGTATGTTATCCTATTTCTGTGTTCAGTTTTGCTTTTCTTGCTCTTGTTTTTAATCTTAAAAATAAAAGAAAATTTTAATAAAAAGTCTTTGAGGTTTTGAGATTAATAGAGTTTTCTGAGGTGCTGTTGGGTTCCCAGAGGAAGGATTAAAGTAGAAGAAAGTAACAACAGCATCTCACCTCATCATGGAAAAAAATTTTACATTGAAAGAATTAAGTGTTTCCTTGGCCCATTAGTTTCTTTAATACACCATGGCCAATTTTAGTGGATAGATTGTGTTTTCTCTGTCTCCCCTCATTGGTCATTGGGTCAGTGTTACTAAAGATAAATTGTATGAGAGAGGATATTTATTTCAGTGGTAGGTTGTTTTATATTTTTCAGTTTGGATTACTATTTTCATTTCTTATCCAAGAAGAGAACATTATGTGTGCACAGCATGTGTGTCCATGTGTGTGTATTGTCTTACACTTTCAGAAAGAAGATACTACCTGTGGAGTCCAGAGGATCCTAACCATCTGGAACCTATGCTTTGCAAATACATACATTGCCCTCAAATTCATATTATGTGCTGTTTATTATTATCATCAGGAGCTTAATGAATCCAAGACATATTAAAGTTCTTACTAATCCAGTGAGAACTCTCAATGATATTACTTCAAGTTATTCTACAGACTAATATTTTCCAATTCCTTCACACATTATGAAATCCCTGGAATGGAGAAAGAAGCATGATGGGAAAGAGCAAAGGGATTTACCAGAACTGTTGCTTAGCTCCTGTTTGATCCTGGCTGTCCAAACTTCGGTCTCATTTAGTCTCATGGTGCCTCTGGTTTTTCTATAAGCAAAATGATCATAATCATATGATCATTGCTCTCCTCAGGATTTCTTTTTAGAAATGGCCCATTATTTGAACAAGCACACTGAAGGTTTTGGAAGATATTGATTAATAGTCTGTCCACCACAATGAGTGTCCTGCTACTTGATCTGTATCCTGGGGGCCCCTGCCAAATGACTGTCTCACATTGATCATTTACAGCAAGTTGGCCATTCTCCTTTGCAGCTTCACACAGCCTCTTCTCACTGTGTTGGTATGGGTGAGGGCTGCTTGTTTTCAGTTCTACTTATGCCAGTTACACCTGTTACTGTATAGACTGACTTAGTAAAGAAGCTGATGAAACAAAGGAGGAAAAGGACATTTTAAAAATAAAACCTAAGGTGAAACTTGGATTAATTAAAGAAAAAGAACTTTAAAAGTTGGTTTGAGTAAGTTGTGGATGAGACAATGAAGACTTAAGTAGAAAATATATGAAATACAATAGTGTTCTCTCTTCTTTATTTCTCATTTATTTTATTTTTGAAAGATGTATACAAAATAAGTTTTTAAAAAATGTTTCTGAAATGAATGCATTAACATGAGATTAATGATAGATTGCACATTGTAAAAAATTATTCATAAACTTGAAGGAATATAATAATAAAATTGTCTAAAATAAACATGAAGAAGAGTTTAGAGATCAGTCATATAATAGGCCAAAATCAAGAAACTTATGTTCATTTAATTAGAATTCCCGGTGGCCCCAGGCCCAGCACAGCTCAGCCAGTGAGTGAGAGCTCCAGGCCCACCGCACTGGAGAGACACTTCCCAGTGATCCCGGTCCCACCCCGTGGCCCGAGGCCCAGCGCAGCTCGACCAGTGAGTGAGAGCTCCAGGCCCATTGCACTGGAGACACATTTCCCAGTGATCCCTAGTCCCACGCCGCAGCCCTGGACCCAGCAAAGCTTGGTTGACCCAGCACAGCCTACCCGGTGAATAAGAACATCCTTTTGGGAGGCCAGTGGACCCAACAAAGCTCAGGCCTTCCCACCTAGAGAAGGACCTGCCTGAGATACTAGGGCTGAGTCCGGCAACTTTCCGGATCCTCGCCCCAAAGCCAGCCAAGACAGTGGGAAATTTCACTACTCGCTCTGCATTCCAGCTCGGTTCCTGCTCTCCTAACCAGGGAAGCAACAGAGGGGAGCCATAGAAGCTGCAGCAAAAAAGAACTGAACACAGAAGCTAGATCCAGGCCAGGTATAACTGGATAATCTCAAAGTTAGTAGACTAGCATCTGAATCTCATTACATGCTAAGGTTATCGCTGCACCAAATCTCTACACCAAAGATCAGAGGTCAGTGCTATACAAAATTACAAAGACAAGGAGAAAAATGCAATCTCAGGCCGTGAGTCTACCAGTAAGTGCAGAGGACACTAGCTCACCTGAAATGAATGAATTAACAGATATGGAAGCAAAGGAACAACAGCAGAAAGGTATAGAGGAACTCAGATGATAATTAATTCCTGAAATAAAAAAAGAAATATCTGAATACATAGCATCTGAAATAAAGAATCAAATGCAGAAACATGAGGGGGAAAACCAATGCTCACCCAGAACAAGTGCAGAGAGCACTATTCCAGTTGAAATGTATGAGTTAACAGCATCTGAAGCAAAGAAACAACAGCAGAAAGGTCATGAGGAACTCAAAGCAGAAATAATTTCTGAAATCAAAAATAAATCTTTGAAAAAATAGAATTCTTTGAAATCATAGAATCTGAGATACAGAAACAAGTCCAGAAGTATACAGAAGAAAACCAACTTGGAAGAAACTTCAGAAAAAGAATTAAGTCACGAGTCTCCAAAACCGTTTGAGTGAAAGCAAAGACAGAGTTTCAGATCTTAAAGACACTGGCGCAGCAGGTGAAAAGGTGAGAAAGGATCTCTGAAAAACAATGAGAATGCAGGAAAAAATAATCCATCACCTGTAAGATGATGCCAGAATGAACAATGTGAGATTAATTGGTATCAATGAGAATGAAGGACTCAATACAAATGATATAAAAAGAATTTGGGGAGAAGGAATCTCAGAAAACTTCTGAAATTTGAGGAAACAATCCAACATTCAGGTCACCGAAGCATACAGAACACCAAATAACTTCAACCCAAGTAAAAACACACTGAGACGTATATTAGTCAAGATCCCAGAAATGCAATGCTGGGATCTTGACTAATGTAATATAATATAATATAATATAATATAATATAATATAATATAATATAATATAATATAATATACTGAAAGCTGCTAGAAAGAAGAAGCAGCTCACATTTAAAGGAAAACCCATCAGAATTACAGCCAGCTTCTCTACACAAACAACGAAGGCAAACAGAGCATGGAGGAGAGTCCTTCAACTCCTGTATGAAAACAAATTCCAGCGCAGATTATTATACCCTGCAAAACTCTCTTTCAAGTTTGATGGAGAAATGAAATACTTCCATGACAAAGAGCAACTAAAGAATTTCATGATGACAAGCCATCCTTATACAGGCTGCTGAAAAAGGTTCTATAGTGAGACCACAATGATCAGAACTGTATGAATGAGAATGGAAGGAACCCATTAAACAGGACAGTCAATTAAACACAGGTTACAAGGGAGTAAACAATACCAGTTAATACCATGACAAACATAAGTCAGCACATTTCAATTATAACCATCAATGTAAATGGACTCAATTCTCCAATTAAGAGAAATAGACTGGCACAGTGGATTAGGAAACAAAATCCAACAATATGCTGTATAAAAGAAAGAAACACACTTAATTCCAAAAGACATTCATAGGTTCAAAGTCAAAGGATGGAAAATAATACTACATGCCCCAGCACCTCACAAAAAAGCAGGAGTAGGAATTCTGTTCTCAGACAGTCTCAACTTTAAATCAAGAAGGATCAAACGACACGAAGAAGGCCACTACATATTAGTCAGAGAAAAAATTCAAGAGCAAGAGGTGACCCTCATAAATATCTATGCACCAAATACAGGAACACCCAACTATTTAAGACAAATGTTAATGGATATGAAAAACCTAATATCTAAGACCACAATCTTAGCAAGAGACATTAACACCCCCTTATCTCAAAAAGATACATCAATCAGGCAAAAAATTAGCAAGGAAGTAGCAGAACTGAACCAGAGCTTGGAACAAATGGATCTGGTGGAAATATAAAGAGTGTTCTACCCAACCACAGCTGAATACACATTTTTTTCAGCTGCACATGGGTCATTTTCTGAAATAGACCACACATTAGTCCAGAGGTCATGCGTAAGTATACGCAAAAAAACAGAAATTATCCCATGAATATTATCTGACCACAGTGCAGTGAAACTGGAAATAAATGACAAAAAACCCCAGAAAAACCCGTTAAATTCATGGAAATTAAACAGCACTCTACTCATCAATCAATAGGGCACAGAAGAAATTAAACAAGAAATTCAACAATATGCACAATTCAATGAAAATTTAAGCACAACTTACTGGAACTTATGGCATGCAATGAAAGCAGTTCTTAAGGGGAAAATGATAGCTATGAACTCACACATTAGGAAAACAGAACAGAAACAAATACAGACCCTAATGCTCCACCTCCAACATCTAGAAAAAGAGGAGCAAGTGAAATCCAAAGCCCAAAGATGGGACAAAATCATAAAGGTTAGAGCACCAATTAATTCAATTGAGGTGGAGAAAACAGTTCAAAGAATCCACAAATCAAATAGTTGGTTCTTTGAAACACTAGATGAAGTTGATAAGCCTCTAGCCAGCCTCATCAAAAAGAGGAAAGAAAAAACTTGAAGTACATACAATAAGGAATGAAAAGGGTGAAATCACCACAGACCCAGTGGAAATTCAGATGATTATCAATAGTTACTTTGAGAATCTTTATGTTCACAGAATAGAAGACACAGAAGAAGTGGACAGATTCCTTGAAAGGTACAAATTACCAAAACTTAATCAAGAAGATATGACAGCTCTCAATAAGCCAATAAAAGCCAATGAAATATGAAAGGATAAAAAGCCTACCAACAGAGAAAAGTCCAGGTCCTCATGGATTCACAGCTGAATTCTACAAGAAATTTATAGAAGATATAATCCCTACACTCCTAAAAACTCCTTAATGAAATTGAAAAATCCTTTCCAGAGGAAAGTATTATACTGATTCCAAAATCAGGGAAAGACACAACCAAAGTGGAGAACTATAGACCCATCTCTCTCGTGAACATAGATGCAAAAATAGTCAATAAAATCCTAGCAAATAGAATACAACAAATCATCAAGAAGATCAGACATCATGACCAGGTAGGATTCATCTCAGGAATGCAAGGATGGTTCAATATTCAAAAATCTATAAATCTAATACACTATATTAATAGATTGAAATCTAAAAAAAAACCCACATGATCATCTCAATTGATGCAGAGAAAGCTTTTGAAAAAATCCAACACTCATTCATGTTCAAAGACCTACAGAAAATCAGAATAGATGGACTCTACCATAACTTATAAAAGCCATCTATGACAACTCAAAAGCTCATATAATCCTAAATGGGGAAAAATTGAAATCTTTTACTCTTAAATCAGGTACAAGACAAGGATGTCCTCTATCGCCCCTCCTATTCAATATAGTGTTGGAATCCTTAGCAACAGCCATTAGAAAAGAGGGAGAAATAAAGGGAATAAGAATAGATAAAGAAGAAGTGCAGATGACATGATACTTTACTTGGAAGACCCCAAAAATTCCATCAAGGAACTACTAGAACTGATAGGAAAATTCAGTAGCACAGCAGGATACAAAATCAATACTCAAAAGTCAAAAGCATTCCTCTATACAGATAACAAGCACACTGAAAGGGAAACAATAGAAACAATACCTTTTACAATAGCAGCGCAGAAAATGAAATACCTTGGGATTCACTTAACCAAGGAAGTCAAAGATCTTTTCACGGAAAATTACAACACCCTAAGAAAAGAGATTATAGAGGATTTCAGAAAATGGAAAGATATTCCTTGCTCCTGGATAGGAAGAATCAATATTGTGAAGATGGCCAAACTCCCAAAATTGTTGTACAAATTTAATGCAGTCCCCATCAAACTGCCACCAACATACCTCCCAGATCTAGAGAAATCATTCCTAAAATTTATTTGGAACCACAAATGACCTAGAATATCAAAGGCAATCTTGGTCAATAAAGATAAGGCAGGAGGCATCACAATTCCTGACTTAAAATTATACTACAAAGTCACTGTGATAAAATCAACATGGTATTGGCAATGAAATAGACCTCAGGATCAATGGAATAGACTAGAAGACACAGAGGCATCTACGATCACACTCAGCCATCTGATCTTTACAAAGAGGCTAAACAAGCTGGCTGGAGAAAGATAGCCTCTTTAACAAATGGTGCTAGAAAACCTGGCTTTCTACATGCCAAAAATGAAACGTGACCCAGTTCTATCACCATGCACTAAGCTAAAGTCAAAATTGATTAAAGATCTAAACATTAAAACAGAAACACTCAATCTTCTGGAAGAGAAAGTAGGAGGAACTCTTGAAGACATAGGGGTAGGTAAAGAGTTCATGAACATTTATTTGCACAGAAACACTTTAAAGAATCAACAATTGGGATCAACTCTTCTTGAGGAGCTTCTGCACGTCAAAAGCAATTGTCAACAGAGTAAAAGGACAATCCACAAATTTTGAAAAAATCCCAACTAATAAGCAATTGGACAAAGATCTCCTGTGTAGAATACATAAGGAACTAAGATATAACATGGCCCTTAAATTTAAAGGCCCAATTGAGAAATGGGCATCTGAGATGAATACACACTTCTCAGAGGACAAGACTAAAGAAGCAAATAAATATATGAAAAAATGCTCCACATCGCTAGCCATCCATGAAATATAATTTAAAACAACATTGAGATACCATCTCACTCCAGAAAGAATGGCTATCATAAGGAAATCAACCAACAACAAATGTTGGCGAGGTTGTGGGGAAAAGGGAACACTTCTCCACTGCTGGTGCAAATGTAGACTGGTACAACCATTGTGGAGATCAGTGAGGAGACTCCTCAAAAGAGTAGGACTGGAAATCCCATTCAAGCTGGCTATCCCCTACTCGGATTTTCCCAGAGGAACTGAAAACATTGTATCATAGTGATATATGTGTACCTATGTTTATAGCAGCTCAATTTGTGATAGCAAAATCTTGACAACAGCCATGATATCTGTCATATGAGGAATGTTTGAAAAAGATGTGTTATTTCTATAGAGTGGAGTATTACTAAGGTGTGAAGAATGGTAAACTTGAAGCATTTATATTGAAGTGGATGCCACTTGAACATGTACTCATAAGTGAAATAAACCAGATACAATGTGCAAATATTATATATTCTCTCTAGTATAAGAAGTGAAAAGAAGAAATACAAATAGAAATATACAACAAGAACCAAAAACAATTGAGTCAGACAGTTAGGGCAAACTGAACGGCATATTCTGCAGAGTAGTAATTAGCTTTTCTTCTGGATAGTTAACAACCTAAATGCACAGATGAAAACCACAAGGCTAGCCAACATTTTGGCCCTAGCCTTTCAATGTCAGCAAACACTCAGGGCATAGGAGTACCTGTAATGTAACATCATGGTACTCAGTTGTGCCCCAAAATTTCTGGACAAGGAGATTATGGAGCCACAGAGAAAAAATATTGATGATCTATAGTGTGCCTGGGTAGAGTTACATGGAGAGAAGACTTTCTCTCAGGCTCTGATAGAGAGCAAACTGGTCAAGCATTGGTGGTGACTCATTCGCATGGGTGACAAAGACAAAGGATCTATAAAGTAAGGTACAGGATTACGAGATAAACCCTGAGAGGACTTCACTGACCTCATCAGAAACAAAAGCTACATCTTTTGCTGTATATGTCTTGCTCTCTCTAGGTCTTAATCATCCAGAAGAAAAGTAAAAATGAGGTATATAACGTGGGACCATAATAATAAGTTGAGCTGTAAATGGTGTCGTCAACAACTTCTTCTGATAACTCACTATTATTGTGGAAAGCTGGACTATGTTGCAGTGTGTCGCCGAGTTCAGGCTCCTAAATTGTGTTAATGACAATGAAGCACTCATCTTTGATAGGTCCAGACAAAAAAAAAGAGAGGTATACAAAGTAAGACTCATGATGTGTGTGTATAAACAGTACAGTTAGGATAAATATGCCTTGCTTCTGCATAATTCTATGAGAAGCAAGATTTGCACTAATAGTGGTTGGACAAGATATTATGTTGGCTTCTACTACTATGGACAAACACTAGGGAGATAACAAGGTAGAAAGTATTAATCATTGAATCTGTGATATAAATCAGGTACAAAAAATAAGATATGTATGCAGCTACACTCTCTTCATTCACTGATTAGAGACATCTGCTATAATAATGAATGTAAATATAGTATCATGTATGAACTTTGTATGACACCAAAACATTACGAAAACATTTTGCAATGTATTAATTTATCAAAGCTATCCTGTTAATTTGTCTTGAAACTGTCTCATTGCTATTTTTTCTACCATAAAAATAGTAAGAATAAAAAATAATAATTAGAATTCTCAATGTAGGATTTAGGCAATAAATAAAGATCTAAAATTTCTGAATTTCGTTAAAATTATAGCACCACATTTCTAAGAAAAATGAACCTTTTGCTCAAGCAATGTGAATAAAATCATACCAAGATATACAAAACTAAAATTATCCACAGCTGAGTGTAAAGAACAAAATAATTAAATCATATACATAATAAAACATTAGCTATGGAAGAACAAAATTAAATAGCAATTACTGCATATTAGGAAAAAAAAGACCAAATGAGTAAGAAACTGGACTTATCTATTCAAGGGACTAAAAAGAAAGTCCTGTGCTCACTGAATTTTGTACTTAGTAAACATACCTTTGAAAACTAAAAGTAAAATGTTTTCAAGTTATACAAACTGAAAATATTCTAAGACCTCCTCACATAGTGTATAGAAAATGACAAAGACCACAATCCAGAAGGAAAAAGTAGTTTCTGTATGGTCCTAGATAAAGAATAAAGAGCTCTCAAAATGGTGGTTATGCAGGACTATGCAAAATATAATTACATTAGATAAACTCATTCAAAGGTCATTGAAGATTTCCACAAAACAGTACCAATCTTTTCAGGTGACATACACTTTTTTTCATATATACATATATGTGTGTGTGTGTGTGTGTGTGTGTGTGTGTGTGTGTGTGTTCCATATATGGTGTAAACGACAAGGAAGAACTAATGCAACATCAATGGGAAATGGGAATACACTTTAACATTTCTAATACTAGGAGAAAATATCATACCATGTCTTCAAAATAGATTGTAAGTCAACGAAATGGTATAAAAACAAAAATAAAAGTACACAATGTTCAGAAAATTGATTAAATATTTATTAATTCAAAATTAAATGTTTCAAAATAATATTCAAAAACTAAAATTGTTAGTCCAACTAACAGGTTAGAATGTAGTTTATCATATATATGAATCTGTGATCAATTAAGAGTACTCACACAGTATTTGATTGGGTTAATATATAGAAAAATATCAACTAAGAAATAGTTTTCATGGCAGTAAAGAATTACTAAGAATAATACATAACAAAAATCCTGGAGTGGCAAATATATGAACAGCACTTGTGACAGTTTGTGGATAGCATATCACAAAATGTTCTAGTATGTGATGGACCTGGACAGTATCCATGATGCTTACTGGTATCACTTGTGGGATTGAGCTACTGCTATTTCCTTGATATCCACCCTGCATATCCAGACAGAATCTAATCCATATGGTACAGGAGAAGTCCATTTGTCAAGTATGCTGATGGAAATATTTTGCTGCTGTATACAGAATAATTAAAAGTCTGCTGTTGTATAGCTCTTTTTATCCTATGTTCAATTGTTTTCCCTATTTGGTGGGTTCTTTCCATTCTCATTCATGGAGCTGTGGTCATTTTGATCCCTCTCTAGAATATTTTTTAGTAGAGTGTGTAGGGTTGGCTTTATCATCATGAAATTCTTTATTTGTTCTTTGTCATGTAACTATTTCACTTCTTCATTAAACTTGAAAGAGAGTTTTGCAGGGTATATCATTCTGGGTTGATATTTTTTTCTTGCAAGACTTGTACTTTACTCCATTCTCTTCTTGACTTCATGGTCTGTGAAGAGAAATCTATTATTCTTATGGGTTTTCCTTTAAATGTGACCTGTTTCTTTCCTCTAGTGGCTTGTAGTATACTGTTCCTGTGCTGAATTTCTGGGATCTTGATATGTGTTGATGTGTTTTAATTTGGTTGATGTTATTTGGAATTCTATATGCTTCAGTTATTGAATATCAGATTGTTTCCCCATATTTGGGCAGTGTTCTGCCTTTACTTCTGCCCATATTCTTTTTATATGATTTGTATTCACTTCTTTCTCACTGATGCCTATTATTCTTACATTATTCATCTTTGCATCATCTTTCAGATGTTGAATTATTTTTTCCTGTATCCTAGTTGTTTTCAAGAGAGTTTTCTTACCTTTTTACTAGCTGCAACAAAGTCTTCTAGGTCTGAAAATTTATTTTCACTTTCATTCAAATGGTTTTACTAGCTTGTGATTGAGGTTTTAATTTTCTGTATATCACTTTGAATGTGCTTCATGCATTCTATTTCTTTCCTATACTGTTCATTCAAGGATGCCATCATTTTTATATTCTCTATTTTTATCAGTGTCTACTTTAGAAGAACTTAGTACTTCTTTCTTTATAGTTACCATTTCTTTTTTTTACTTCAGAAATTATTTCTGATGTGATTTAGTCTTTACCTTCCTGCAGTTGTTTCTTTACTTCAGTTTGCTATTATTTCAGATTTTAGATGTGTGATTTCCAATATCTTCTCTGCTGGTGATTCCTGCATTTGTCCTGAATGGGCTCAGAGCCTAAGAATGCATTTTGCTCTTTCTCTTTGTTATTTTGTATGGCGCTGTCTTCTAACTTTTGTTGTAGAACTTTGGTAGAGTTAGTACCTTAGCACCAGGTCTGGATCTACCAAGTTTAATTTCATCCAGGTGGGTGTGGCTTGGGGTCTGGCTTCTGTGCTCTGTTTTTTCCTGCTGCAGCTCTTTGAAGTGAACCTTATATGCCACTCTGGCAAAATCTTCTGCTTCTTGATCAACTGGGTGGGTCTTGCCTCTAGCCTCGGAGCAGGGAGTTCCACCACAAGGTTCCAACTAGGCCTGTCTGATGGAGGAAGTTCCACATCCACACCGGGACTGCACACTGGCTGCTGTGAGGTTCTTGTGGGCCTTGCAGTTTTGTCTCTTCTATTTGCTAAGACATGCACCTAAGTTGTCTCTTCAGACAAGTACTCCTCTGGAAGCAGCAGTGTTGCATACTTGGGCTCAGCCTAGGAAACGGAGTGAGTCTATGTCTCAAAATAAAAAGTAAGAAGAGCTGAGGATGCTGCTCAGGGGTAAAACATCACTGTGTTTTGTCTCCAGGACCACAAAGAGTGAAGAAAGAAAGCAAAAGCACAAACAAAAAATTATTCTTCTTAACTCTAAGGGCTCAAGTGAATTATAAAGAATTTTACTGATTGTGTTTGTTAGTTAAAAACTTTAATTTAATACATAAAAGTTGTGCAAATTTTGGGGTTACTATGCTATCTGTGTCTATTGTATGATGTTCAAATCAGATAAATCTTTCTATTCAAGTATTTATCATTTACTTGCAATGAAAACATTCAACATCTTTTCTAGCTTGGAGATTTAAAGCAATTACCGAACATAGCCCTTCACAGATCACTGGCTTCAGAGTTTGAAGGACAGGGTATTAGATCTCAATAAATCACCAGAAACTCTTGACTAAGAGGTGATGCAACAAAGAAACACAAGTGATAGGTTCAGTTTGTTTTATTCACAGACAAACTGCAATTTTCTTCTCTAGGTAATAATTAAATGCCTCATCGTATGTTTACTAAATGTTATACTTTCTCCTTGAATCAAAAATTTCAGTTAACTCTCAGTTCTGATCTTATCAAAAGAGAAATCTTATCCTCCTAAATATTAGTTTGATACTGGAAAAGAACACTGAGGTCACCCCCTATAATTTGATTATTGATCACTTTATTATCTTCACAGGACAACATACAGCCTGAGTTTTTGCTGGATTCTTCTTTCACCCTCCTAACTGCAGTTAAGAAACAGCATCCCTTAGATGCTATCCACCAGGAAGCCAAACCCTATTAGAGTCTTATATCCTGAGCTCACCTTTTTCACAGGTGAGTGAATTTGACAGAGTGTGTCCAGAAATCCCCCTTGCAACGGTGCCTGGATGGCTGGGCAGCTTTGCAGCCTCCGGGAATAGAGTTCAGTGGATTCAGAAACTTTGTATACTCCCTGAAATGGGGAGACTGTCAGTACTTCTGGCACAAGCAGCTTGAGGCACGCCATTCCTGCAGGGGGAACAAATTTTAGATGTGTTTAGTGGAGCAAAACATTCGCAAGCTTAGGCAGATGATGTTACCGAAGAGGCGATCTGAATGGGGTGCCTGATATTTGTTCTGCTGTGATGCGCCCTGTTAATTCAAAAGCCTCAGGGCTAAGGATCCTCCACTTCCTCTTAGAAATCCCTCCAGTGATCATCTGCCTTCCGTTCTCTTACCTGAGGCTCCTTCCTGAGGAACTAGCTCCCGACATACCTGGCTTCTATAATGTCATTGGGACCTTTTGTTTTTAAGAAATAATTTCTTTTCTTCTAAACTTTTGGGCTTTTCCAAAAGCAGATTACCACTCTGTGAGTGACACAGAAACAGGATTTTCTAATTGACACTGAACTCAGTTATGCCTCATGGATTCCCAGAGTAGTTTTTTGAGTCCCAATCTGAGCCTTGTTTGGATCTTTTAAATTTTTTTTTAAACTTTACTGTGTCAAGGATGCACACAGGACCTGCATGTTCATTCACTGTTAGTAGGGGATGTGACTGTGCTCTAAGACCTAGTGCTCTGGAGAAAATGAAATTTCACATCAAGTTCTATTTTTGTTAAATGAAGACTCTAAGTGTCGGGTTTTTGGCCTCATCGATTTGCTTCAAATTTTACACCAGAGGAGGAAGATGTCTGTGGTTAGAGTTCGCAGGCTTCCTGGATTTCCTCTAGCAGCATGTTTAACAGTGCTGTGGGCATGGCGCTAATGGGCAGGAGCAGGAGAACTGAGATATGGAGATGTTTTAAGTCTAATTTTAGCAAACAAGCTCCATTTGCTGCTTCACTAAGTCTTTTTACCAGAGTTACTAAAAAAAAAAAGTAGGATGTGCAGGCCTGAGGGTGTGACTTTGCTCCATGCATATGGGCATGTTCGTTCCACAGAGCTGTAATGCAGAGGCAGAGTGTGGCCCCCATTCTCTGGCTGGCTTTCCACACCCCCTCACCTCCAGGTCCTGCGTGGTAAACATATGAAGTACTGGTACCCAACGGGGCAGAAATACAGTTTCACTTTTTTCCCCAATCAAACATAGTTTCTTTGCATTCTGGAATTAAAACAGAACAATGGAAAATTATTAATTCTACAAAGAATCATTTCTATGCATCTCAGGGTCACCCTGGATTCTCTCTATTCTGGGTTTTTCCCAAAAGCAAATTACCACCTTGTAAGTGACATAGGATGTTCTAATTGACATTGTGCAGATTAAGTTTTTGGAGTCCCAATTTGAGCCTTGTTTGGATATTTAGATTTTCTTTTTAACTTGACTGTGTCCAGGATGCACACAGGACCTGTACGTACCCTCAGTCCAGAATCTTCACAAATCTCACCTTCCTTAAAGCTCACACCACTGTCTTTATTCATTGTTTTTAGTATCTCTTTCCAGGACAACTTTCTAACTGGTCATTATTTGAATCCATTTTTCTCTACTGCTGCTCTGAATTGATTATAATTTTTGTGATTTAAAACTTTCTCCGCCTAGTACATGAGATAGCCTACTCTGCTGGAATAAAACAATCTGTACCATCTACTACTCTCTTCTGTTATACACAGGCCTCATGATTGGCTGAAGACCTTGATCCTGGTGAATGGTTGAATTCTTCCCACCCCTCCCTCTCCCTTTCTCCTCCCTGCATTCACTGTCCCTTCTACCCCATTATGACAGTGCAAGGCCCCATCATGGCCAGTGTGTCAGTCTTTGGCTTCTCAGACTTCAGAAGTATGAGCCAAATACATCTCTGCTCTTTCTAAATCACTCAATATTCATAAAGAACAATATTTTATTATAGCAACAAAAAGGGCTGAAACACAGTCTGATTTTATAAAAGGAATTATAAGACTTATAAATCTCTAAATACATAAAAAAAAAAGACCCACCAAATAGCTCCATGGATTTAAGTGCCTGATTAGGCAGGCACAGGGACCAGGTTTGATCCCTGGCAAGCTGTGCAGGCACCACCTCCGGGGTGCACTGAGATGACTGACTAGGGATAATCCCTATAATCCCAGCACTTGGGATGCTGAAAAAACAGGATCGCTACAAGTCTGATCTGTGTAGTGAGCCCCTGTAGACCCTTCACTAAATACATTAAAAAACCCTGCAATTCCTTGTTTAAGACCTTTGTATGTTTCTAAAATTAAAGTTATGCTATGGTCTTCTGCTCTACCAGCTCAGCTATCAAAGGGAACACTTAAAATTAAAATGCTAATAATTTTGCTTTTTTTTTTTTGGTGTGTGTGTAGTTGACATAGATTAAAAGTTATTTAGGTGGTTGGATCTGACAAAGTGTAATTTTGAAGATGATATTCTAAGACAGAGACCAGCAAACTTTTGCTAAAAGGGTCCGGATAGTTAGTTGCAGGACATCATGTGTCCAATGCAATAACTTGTCTCTGACATTACTGTGTGAAAATACCCAGAGATAATATGCATGTATGAATGTAGCTATGTTGCAGTAAAACTTTATTTAAAATTATAGAAGACTTCATTTGACCTTTAATTAGAATCCACAGAATCCTGCTTTACAGGAGTACTTACTGATCCAGCAGCATCAGCAGTATGTGGGAACTTGCTCCATATGAGCATTTCTCATGCTTACCCAAGACCTACTGAATAAGAAGCCATGAGAACAGAACTCAGTGACCTGTGCCTTAACAAGCACACCAGTACCTTGATGAGTTTCACAACCTCTGCTCTAGAGTTGGATGATTGAAAGGACTTTCATCCAAAATACTTCCTCCTCCTAATGCTTTTAAGCATGACACAGGATGTGGAAGTCTCCCAGCATCACACCTCCTAATTTTTATGTGTAGGCAGCAGAGAGATGAATAGGAATGACACCTTAACTCAGGTGGTGCCCCCAGGATACTCATGTGCTGTCACTGGAGCATAGAGTGCTTTTGATCTTTGACCATCTCTATGATACAGTTGGAAAAGTATTAATTTAAAGACTTCACTAGTTTTCAAAAATGTAAAATGAATAGAAAATGTGTCTTTTGTGATCAATTTTTATGAACTTCCTAGAAGATTTGTATTTAAAGCCAAAGACATGCTTGACAGTAGGTATTCTACTTTTATAAAAAGCATAGAAATATATTGTGGCTTAATGAAAAAACTGAAATTAAAAGGCAATCTTACTGTCTACTAAGATTCTGTAGATCTGTAATCAAATAAAACAATACAGGCTTGGTACCTCCTGTGGTTTCAGTCATGTGCAATTTATTCTTCTGAATACAAGCCTTAAGGGAGGACATTGATCTGCACATACTCAGAAATAAAGATCACAGTTACAACCGGGTCAGAGTTTCAGATTCTTACAAGTAATCTAAACATATTACATTGAAGTTTCATTCATTATTCATGCTAATATATCAGCACTGTATGAGCCAAGTGTTCCTCTGCACCAAAAACCATCTACTGCCTGTGATCTAACAACCAGGTATGATGATACTTCCAACACAGGTCAAGATTAAAGGAGGCCAAAACATTTCTAAATATTACTTTGCACTTTTTATGGTAACAAGAGATTCTTAAAATAGGAAAACAATAACTTTAATTAGAAAAAAAATCAGTATTTTGCAAGTTCTGTTTTTGAACTCCAAACTAAAAGTGAAGGTCAGGGTGCTTACCCAGATAAATCCATTTTCTGGAAGAACAAAAAAATTCTCAGGGCTGAGAATTCCCTGATCCATTTCTGTCCCAGAAAAATCTACCTCTCTCATCTTCTCATCATCACTGATACATGGCTGATGACTAAATGAGAAGAATAAATATGTGTGTATAAAAACATATAGATGTGCATAGGAACAACCAATAATGTATGCAGGCACGAAAATGGAAGCATGTCATTTGGACCTTTTTATTTTATTTTATTTCTTTATTAATTTAATTGAGAAACAACAATGAGACAGTTTCAAAATCAATTAGTAGGACAGTTTCAAAAATTAATACATTGCATATTATTGTCTTCTTAGTGGTTATTTATAGTATAAGATGCAGACATGATATCCCGTCTGAACACTATTAGTATAAATCTTTCTGTTGATTGAATTAAGAGAAAGTAGCTATATATCTATCCTAACTATTTTGTATATATAGATGCAAAATGGTCCTTCATTTATATCCCTTTTATTGTTTAGTTTTGTCAGAGATGTATATTCCATTGTCATTTAAATATTGTAGGTGAGTGAATTCAGCAAAATAATCCAACATAATCCAGTAGTACATATTAGTACTGAGTTATTCACATGACTGGCAATGTCAGAAGTTGTTGACGAGCCTTCTAAAACTCAACATATGAATATGGCTTTACTTTTTATCCCTCATGTTTATACTTTTCTGCTGGATGGTTAAGATCAGATAAAGCAAGACCTCTTTAACAAGAAATGTAACTTTTGTATCTGACAAGGTCAGTCAAGTCCCCTCAGGATTTACCCTGAAACCTTGTACTGCAATTTGTAGATTCTTTGTCAGTGTCAGCCAGGTGGATGAGTCACAGCCATTGCTTGTCCAATTTACTCTCTGTGAAAGCCTGAGAAAATCTTTTCTTTCCTTGTGACTCTCCATAGACACACTCTATATCATCGATCACTATGCTTTGTGGCCCCATAATCTCCTTGATCAGAAAATTTGGGACACAACTGAGTTATGTGATATTACAGTATAGGTTCTACTATGTCCTGAGTCTTCACTGTCCTTGAAAGGTTAGGGCCAAAATGTTGGCTGTCCTGACAGTCCTTCTTTTTCTCCAATTTGCAGTCTGCAAACTTAAGTTGTTAACCCTCTAGAAAAGAAGCTTAATGCTATTGTTACCCTACAACATAGGCAGTTGAACTTAACCTCACTATCTTAAAATTAAACTTCTTTGTTTTTGTTTTGACTGGCTTATGCTGCTGTAAGGGCATGTCTGGTAAGGCAGGTGGAACTGGAGTCAAACTACAGTATTCTATGTCTGACTGGAACTGCATGAGCAGGCACTTAAACAACTGAGCTAAGCGGCAGGCCATTGACACCTTTTTCTTTTAATAAATAATTTCCTTTCTTGTAACTTTTTGGCATTTGCAAAAGCAAATCTACCTCTTAAAGTGTTTAAGCATATATATATATGCATAATATATATATATATATATATATATATATATATATTAGAAAAATATATATGTAGAAAATATTACTTGCACAGAGAAAGATAAGAGCAGGTTCAATGCCTCACTAAAATGCTGTTGGCATAGTCAAAATATTAATTATTTCTTCTTCTAGTTCTTCTTCTTCTCCTTCTTCTTCTTTCTTCTTATATATTTAGTACAGTGTCTCACTGCTGAGACATGGACCAGACTTGCAGTGATTTTCCTGTTCTCAGCCTCCCAAGGGCCGGGATTACAGGCATGTGCCACCATACCCAGTCTCAAGCACCTTCTCAGTGTACCCTGAGGTCAGGTTTGCAACGGCATGTCGGGGATCAAATCCTGGTCCCTGGACCTGCCTAAGCAGGCACTTTAGTCCACTGAGTTATCTGGCTGGCCCGTGGGCAGGATTCTTGCACAGTCACATTCTTGATCTATTGTAAACAGAGCTGCACACACTCCAGGAAGACCAACAGGCTCATATCCCTTCTACTGAACCTGGAAGAAAGGAAGACTCCCTGTCATCATGGAGCATATGAGGGATTTGGGTTTTGAAGTCAGGCTAACCAAGTTTCTTCTGCTCTTAGCTGCATAGCCTATTTTGTACACTATTATATTATAGTGAGAAGTAAGTAATAGCACTTATGGGAGGGATTGGAACATTACCTGAATTCCTTTCCTGTTCCCAAAGGTCTAAATTGTTCCCAAAGGGTAGCAATTATGAAACATTTTTACTCTCAGAAGTACATGGATATGTGTATACATATATACACACATGTACATACATATATGCATAAATATAAATATCTTCTAAGCAGAACATACATCAAATTATTTTTAAAGGCATTAGAAGATAGTCTCATTTCATGCCTCATCCCCTTTAAGGAGAATTTGAAGTAACTCTGAATGCTATGTAGTTCTGTACAAAAACTTTGGTTGTGGCTTAATTTATTCATTATTATAAAAGCATCCTTTTACATTATAGTACACAAATGATTTATGATAACAGCATCCACTGTAGAGTGCTTGGGGGAGGCAAAGAGAATGAAAACCACAGACTTAGAGATGTGAAATATCACAATATATCTGGATGTGGCCTTTGACTTGGTATGACTGAGTCAAATTTTTAAGGAAAGGAGAGGCAGGTAAAAATGATAATACACTTACACTAGAGTCTTTGTAAAACATATATTAGCATAACACAGGCATGTTAAGTAATTGGTGCCATACCACACAGCTTATTTGTGGTAGAGCTAGAATTTGACCAAAATATGATGTTATGTAAGAATCTGAATTTTATTAAAACTCAAGTACTTAAAGGACACATGCATGAGAAATTTTTCTAGTTAATGTGTTCATGAGTTTTCCCTGCTAGTTTGTGATTTCTTTTAAGGATGAAAATCTTTTATGTTTATTGTTCTCACCTCTATGTCTTAATAGTATTTGGAATAAAGGAAATATTTAAGGAATTCTAGTTCCTTTCCCTATTCTTCACCTGAATGCTTAGAATGTGGTCCTCCTTCTTGTAGCAGTGTAGCACCGGAAACCTGCCATCTGTTCCTTTTAATATTAAATGTTGTGCCTGAGGCAAATTAGAAGACAAACAAGATTATTATTATTTTTTTTTAGTCTTTCTCTAGTAGATTCCTAACTTGTGCTCAACTTGTTACACCCAGGTGAATTTAATTAACATGGTGTTGGGCAGTGGGTCCCCAGTACGATGTGACCTCTTTAGGGAGAAGCGCTGAGGGGTTTCGCATTTATAATTCTAGTACCTAGCACATTTCCTAGAACAATGGAAATGCTTTACAAATGCTTGTGCATTTGGAACAACTATGTGTAAGACTGAATTCTGTGAATAAAACCATAAATTCCAGGCAAGAGTGAAGAATAAATTTTCATGAGAAATAAATCATGAAAGGTTTTCTTGAAGAGCATGTTACCCAATGTATTTATTACTGTAACTGTCTTACTTGTTTTGAAACTGTTTCATCGGGTTATCTCTCATTACAATGAATAAAAAAATTTTAAAAAGAGCAAAAAAAGACCCAGCATCATGTATTTTAAAAGATGTTTTAATTTATTTTAATTAATAATATTCCACTACTATGCTATATTATATATTTTATGTACTATTAAACATGTAAATAAATTCATAAATATTTGAATCCTCAAGTATGCAGTACTATTGTTTTAATTCTTTGGGTGAATGATTATGGCATAGAAAGATTAGATAAATTATCCAGCAGCCCATAGCTTTTAGGTTATAGCTCAGACTAACACTTGTGTTTTTCAGCTTTAGAGTCTGACTTAAAGTCTTTCGGAAGGGGAGGCTTCTCTTGGGTAGCCAAGAGAGAGTGCTGGTACTTAGCCATGTTTATAATTCAGAGGCTTCTCTTGTAGTTCTTCCCATACATCCCACTCTGGCACACACAGACATTCAGTGCCTGAAAGTGCGGGATGACCATTATTAGGGGCCGGAGCACACTGCCAAAGGTTGGCTGTGTGTGCTCACAAAGCTTTCCTGAGATTATCCCATTTTGTCACTGCTCAGGGGATGTTTCTGACCAACTACATGCTGGGCGCAAGCTAAGAGAAGACAGTGGAGAGGCAGAGCGGTCATACCCTCTTGGGTGATGTATGGCCATTACTGCACAGCCCTATTTTCACAGAATGGGCAGCAAGGACTGGAAGATCTCATACTGCCAAGGAATTCCTGTACAATGTAGAAGAGCTGCCTATTAAGCCTGTAGGGGAAACCTCTCTGCTGAAATCAGTGCAGTTTACCTGGAGCTCACCTTCTCTGTGGCTGTGATGTGAAGGAAGCCAAATGTGAGGGACTGTTTAATTTGACTAGCATCAAATATTTTCTAAGCATCACATGCATGCCTCAGAGGGAGGTGACAAAGAGTCAGGCACATCATTAGTGCTCTGGTGAAATTTCATTACATTTTGGATTGTATATAAGTGTCCCTCCAAAGCTTCCTATAGGCAAGGGATAGACGTCTAGAGTCTGTAATAAATTCATGATCCAAATCTGGGATTATGGGTGTGAGTGCTACACACGCCCTGGGGCCAGTAGCCTGAAGGCAAGTAAGGAAGGCAGGGAGGCCCCTCTGCCACTGCTGCCGATGCTGGCCCTGCCTACCCTTTTGCTCTTGCTGTTTAGCTGATTTCCACACCGGTAACTGCTGACTTCTGCCACATGCACTGTATCCTGGAGCAAGCTGAGCAGGGGCTGAAATCTCCATGAACTGTGAGTTAAGTACCTTTCCTTCTTTAATTCACAGCGTCAGGTATTTTGTCCTAGCAATGAGAGAAGACATATTTGATAGAAGCAGAAAAATGCAGAGGATGAATAAAAGGCATTCCTTTGTCTTTGTTTTTATAGGGATCACACTGGCTTTTGGTAGAGCCAGATGAAAAAATATGAAGTGGGGCAAAATGGATCGTTGACCATGCCAGTGGGGTGAATCACAGTAACAAATAATGGAGCTAACAACAGTGAAAGGAAATCAGTACTTACTTTACTGACATTTCAAAATGCCATAGAATGGACCATTTGGTATAACATATAATTTTAGAGGCAATTGGGTCTTCTTTTCCTACCATAATCTGTGTAACTCAATCAATATATTTGCATACTGGAAGCAAATGATACTATTTTTATAACAATTGAGCTCCTTTGTCTTTGTTTAAATTAAATAAACCCAGAACTTTTTTTTGGAGGCATTTTAAAATGTGATTGTGTTCTATGTAAAACCGATTATAGATGGCACATGACTTATGTGTGGGCAAATTATTACACAAATAACAATGCACCTTTTTATATAATTAAAATAACTATAAAACTGGCAAATTGAATCAATGATGAGAAAGAAAATCAAATGGATCTAAAATTCCATTTATTCTACAGCTCTATAAACAAAAATTTTGAGATATGCATCAAGTGAAAGCTTGCAAGAAAGACTTACAAAGTAAATCTGTTGTATCCATAGAGAGATACAGAGCAGTACTTCAGGCAAGTTTGGACAGTTGGATTCACCACATTCCCTTTTCTGATATTTTACACATGCTACAAATTCTAAATACTCCCAGGATGCTTGTTTGAATAGCAAAGTCAGTAGATGATGCCCAATTTAACGTTTTAAAAGTAGGTTTGTTTTGTGTGCACATTAAAGAGCAGCGTTTCCTTTGTTACCTGAGAAGAAAATTGAAAAGAAAATTGTGCAGTGTCTAATTTGGGCTGCTAGAGAACTGCTTTAGCTCTCTTACTCCAGATGCTTTTTAATCTTGCCTCAAAGTCAATCACAGCAAGATTTTCCTTCACAGATTCTAAACACTCAGAATGTACTTTCTCATCTGGAACAGGATTTCCTTTTTTCCATGCCAAACTAGTGCATATCTGCTTTTCCCACTTTAAACCAGGGATATAGATTTTTCTGCTTTCAGCAAAGAATTAACCAAAGATGTTTCAAAGAAATTGTCTATTAATTTTATTGGAAATTTATACTTTTCAGAAAATTCTATATACACAGGACAGAAAGTAGACTGCACAGATATGTAGCTACTATATGAAAGTTGAATGGCAAAGCAAGAGAACATTTCCCATCATCTTAAATTTAGCAACAGAAATGGCAACAATAACATCACTATATCTTAAGCATATGGCAGGTGCCAGCAATTTAGACACATTTTATCATATAATTCTTGCAGAAACTCTAAAAGGTAGGTATACTTTAAAATGTAGATATTGTAGCTGAAAATAATTTGTCCCAGAAGACATGATTAATAAGATGTAGTTGCCGGGCGTGGTGGCGCATGCCTGTAATCCCAGCACTCGGGAGGCTGAGGCAGGAGGATTTCTGTGAGTTTGAGACCAGCCTGAAAAGTGAGCTTAAGGCCAGCCTGAACTGCATGGTGAGACCCTGTCTCAAAAAGACAAAAAAAAGATGTAGCACTGGGATGCTAATTCCACTAGTCTTTAGCTACTTTGTTCTTTAGTATTTAATACCAACTTGTTAGCCTTTTGATTTATATTAACCTAAATCTATGGACACCAGAATAATATAAACTACATAGGTTTTGATAGCCAGTCAACTAATGCCACACAGGAAATTTCCATTTGTAGGGGCCAGTGAGATGCTCAGTGGACTAAAGGGTCTGCTTAGGCAAGGGCAGGGACCGTGGTTTGATGCCCAGCACCATATGCCACTCTGGCTCCACCCTTGGGCACGCTGAGTCAGCCAGAGTCTGCACATGGCAATGCACGCCTGCAATCCCAGCACTGGGGAGGCTGAAAGCAGGAGGATCACCGCGAGTCTGAGCTACATAGCGAGTCTCTGCAACAATCAAATACACACACAAAAAATGAAACTTCTTTTGTAGATAAAAAATGATCAAATGGTTTTAAATTTAAAGAAGGGGAAAATGTTTTAACATCTTCTGGGAAGATGGCAGAGCAATAAGTGGCAATAAATCAACCTCTCCAAGATTCAGAATGCAGATACTGGGTAATAGTAATTTAGGGAAGAAGAAAAGGTACAAGCTGAGAACTAGGAGGGATCTTAAGCAAAAATTGGAGCCCAGAGAGAAAGGGAAGAGACAGATCTCAACACAGAAAAAAGAGGGAACAGACTATACTTTCTCCCTCTCTTCCAGCTCATGGGAGACAGGAGGATTGAATCTACAGAGGCACAGGGAGGGTGGGTGACTCCAGAGGTTTCCAGAGAGAAATGTATAGGTGGAAAGAAGCAGTTTGTGTTGTATTTTACAACAGCTGGTGAGTGACTCCATTTCAGGTGAATTCAGTGTCCCCTGGAAAGGATGCTTGTCTGAGCTTCATTTAGGAAAAGGCCAGCTGAACCTTGGGATCAGCACAGCCATGCATTGGCTTCATCTCAGGGCTCCCATTTTCTCTGTTGTCCTAGGAGAACAACCACAGGAGATGTCCAGGGCCAAGAAACTGTTCAGGCCAAGAGATACCAATCTACCAGAGTTGTAGACTGGATGGTTCAGATCTTAAACCAAATTTCAGAGGCCAGGATCAGTCTGAACATCTGAAGATGTGAAAGTACCAGAATCTGCATCCCAAACTAGTCCTACCACAGGCTTGCTGGGATTTTCCAGCAGAGATCTGGGCTCCGACTTCCTCCTTCATCTACCAGCAATAGAGCCAGGCCCTGAGTGTGACTCCGGCAGAAAACTCTAGACACAAGAGAATACACACAGGACTGAAGTCACAGAGAAATTTCTCTTTGTATCCTCAGCCTTGTTTTTAAAAATTGGTTTTGATTTTTCATACCTGTGACTGTTTCTGGTTTTTTAGTTTAGTTTAGTTTTTTTTTTTTTTTCTCCTTTTCTTTAGTAGTCTGTCTTCTTCACCAGCTTCTTAAGGCCTGGGTAATCTTCCTTTGTCTTACAGCCTTGCTTCTAATCCTTTTCTCTTTTTTTACTTTTATATTTTTCCACTTACACCTTTTAAATTTTCTCCCATTATAGTAAAAATCACTCTATTAAGTAGATACTTGCTGTATATAGTTTTATTTATTTATTTTGCATTTTAGGGAAGGGTCTACAGGGTGTTCAAGGTCTCATTATTAGACTGGATTTGTAGCAATCCAACCATTTACAGCCTCCCAAGATCTGGGATTACAGGTGCACACCACCACATCCAGTCTCAATTGCCATCTCAGTGCACCCCAGGGGCAGGGCTGGCATAGAAAGCCCAGGGATCAATCCCCTGCCCCATGCCTGCTTGCAGGGGCTTTAATCCACTGAGCTGTTTGGTTGACCCTCTATATAATTTCATGATATTTTAAATTTTGGTATAGAACGATAAATCTTATAGTTGTGGTAAAATGTTAATTTTCACAATTTGTCATTTCTAGGTTGTGCTTGATACTATTGCTTGTATTACTTTACTTTGTCTTTGTTTTTAAGTAGGAAAAGGTCTATTGAGCTCACAGTCTGTAGAGGTGTTGGTCCATAATCAACTGACTCCCAGGCAGGATGGCACATAGCAGAGGGACAACGGTTCATGGTAGCAGAATATAGTAAAAGCAACAAGATAAAAAGAGGAGAGGGCTGGTTGTAGTACTTGAGACAAGGTGGCATATTTGTTGTGACCAACTGGTCTTCCTTGCGAGCTGATACCTAGATTGTATGGGGCTCATAAACAATATTATAAGCCAGTATCAAAGAACTGCATGTTAGGCCAAAAGGCAAAAAATCTTTATCTCTAATCAATTGAATAAGCAGAATCTTGAAACAGACTCAAAAGCCAAAGACCACCTATACCTAGAAGACATTTCCAAAAGTAGCTATTTTAAAGAGGTTTCAACAGTAGTAATAAAGCTACCTACCACATGCAATTTACAAGGTTTAATGCAGAAAACAAATAAATAACAAAAAAGAAAACAGCCACAGAAGCAGGTTACATCTCATCATCTCCAAATTGCCTCAAGTAAATCAAGGAGGAATTGAAGTCGAAGAAATAAAAAGCCTTTTAGCTGAATTTTACAGCTTGGTTAGAGTGAAAATAACCAAAAAGATGAGATAAGTCTCTTGAGAAAAATAAAATAGAGATAACTAAAGAGATGATAATGAAGGAAATAATTACTGAATCTAGATCAAATGCAAATTTACAAAGAAATAGAAATAGAAAATCTTAGGAAAGACATGAAAACCATCAATGCCCAACATAGAAGAAAACTGGATTCTACAAAAGAAATTCAAATAGAAATCCGGGAAATTAAAAATTCTGCTAAAAGTATATGCAGCATCATCCAATGGGAAGATAGAATATTTTATCTATAAAACTATGGTCATAGCTGATGGTAATCAAATGAAATATCTTTTAAAAATACAAAAGGACCAAATGAATTAGTGCAACAGCTGTCACACAATGACAATGCAAAGAAGACGATATGAGATTATTTGGAATCAATGATGAGTGAAAAGATATCACAAAGTGCATAGCAGAAACCTTTCCAAGCATGGAAAAAGAACTCGAGTTAAGTGAAGCATATAGGATTCCAAATAATGACAATCAGAGAAAAACTATACCAAAATATATGAATCAAGACTACAGAATTTCCTAGGACAGTGTTTTCTTGTCTCTTTTCTTTTATTGCCTTTTTAATAAACAAACATTTGCTTGAGAGAGAGAGTATAGCAGTAATTGATCTGACACTAGAAGCATTACACTTTTACAAGACCAGAATGACAGGCCATAGTATTACACATTGCTGTACTTGGTGCAGTTGCTTAGTTCACAGGAGTAAGCATATATAGTTAGTCAGGGTGAGAATCCTACCAATTAACTGCTACTTTCAAAAACCTGATGGAGATTTTCAGGATCATTACCTTAATCTTGTGTATACAAATGTATGGTTTTGCCTCTGCCATGTTTCCAAGCTTTTCTCCTTGCCCTCTCTCCATTGTTTAATACTTAAGTCCTTGCTTTCAATTTAATTGTGTTACACCTTTCAATTATTATTTCTTCTTTTGAATTCTTACACTAAGGAGACTATACAGTACTTACACATATGGGTCTTTACACATATGGGTAAAATAAGCACATATGGTATATTTCACTTATGAGTATATCTTCAAGTTGCATCTAATTATACATGAAGACTTCGAGTTTATCATTCTTTTTAGCTGAATAATACTCCATTGTATAAAAACACCACATCTTTTTCATCTAATCCTCAGGTGACAGGCATTTTGGTTGCTTCCAAGATTTGGCTATCACAAATTGTGCTATTATAAACATAGGGGCACGTATATCACTATGATATTATGTTTTCAGTTCTTATGGGAAAATTCCCAGTAGAGGGACTACTGGACTGTATTGGATTATTTTGCTGAATTCACTCACCTATAATATTCGAATGGCAATGGAATACCACCTGTGACAAAGCTAAATTAAAAAGGAAGATATAAATGGAGGACTATTTTATAGCAAAAATATATATATATGCTTATATACAAAATAGCTAGGATAGATATACAGCTACTTTCTCTCAGTTTAGTGTGAAGAAAAATTTTTACTAACAGTGTTTAGGCAAGTTAGCATGTCTGCCTCTTGTAGTATGAATAACTACTATGAAGACACAATATGCAATGAATTAATTATTGTAACTGTCCTACTAACCTGTTTTGAAATTGTCTCATTTGCCATCTTGCTCAATAAAATTAAATATATAAATAAATAAGAATCCAGAATTTCAGTAAAAGAGAATACTCAATGTTTTTAGAGAGGAGAAACAAATTATAAAGGAAAATCCACTATCATCACAAAAATTTCTCAAGACAAACTGTAAATTAAGGACAGATTGAAGTGAACTTCTTCAAGCTCTAGAAGAAGACAATCTCCAACAACACTTGATTTACCCAGCAAAATCATCTTTCAAAATTGATGGAAAATTAAGACAATTACATGAAGTATATCTGAATAAATTTATTACAAGAAAACTGGTACTCCAAAAATTTCTGAATAATATGCTACATAAAGATAATAATTCCATGATTTCCAATAGAAAAATCCAGTAGACAAGGTAAACAATTAAACAGAGGGCAAAGAAAGGGAACTATAAGAAAATAAAATGACAAGGATATGTCCATACATATAAGTTATAACCATTAATGTAAATGGTCTGAGTTCATCAATAAAAGAAACAGATTGACAGAGTGGAACAAGAAATAATATCCAACAATATGCTGCATTTAACAAACACATTTACTTTGCAAAGAAATTAATAGAATTATATTCAAAGGATGGAAAATAATACTCTAAGACAGGAATCCATAAAACAAGCAAGGGCAGCTATTAAATTTGCACACAAATAGGTTTTAAGCCAAGACTAATCAGAAGAGACAAAGAAGGTCAGTATATATTTCTTAAGTGAATAGGTCAAGACAAAGAAAAATAATCATAAGTATGTATGCACCAAATTCCAGCCCAGCCAACTATATAAAAGAAACCCTAATGGTTATGAAAAATCAGACTAAGTACTAATAAAATTATAGTGGGGGAACTCAGTATCCTACTGTCACAAAGCCAGATCAGCTAGACAAAAAGCAATAAAATAAGAGCAGGGTTGAATGAAAACTTTGAACATATGGTTTTAGTAGATACTTTCAGAAAGTTCCACCACATAACATTTTTTCTCAGCTTACTCAGTCTTACAAGACTTACTTCAGGATACAAAGGAAGGACCATTTTGTATCTTTATATACAAAAAGCTAGTATAGGTATACAGCTACTTTCCCCTAATTCAATGGGAAGAAAGATTTGTACTAATAGTATTTGGACACAACATCATGTCTGCATTCGTGCTATGAATAACGACTAAAGAAGATAACAATATACAATGTATTAATTATTGAAACTGTCCTATTAATCAGTTTTAGAACTTTCTCATTGCTATTTGTTTCTCAGTGGAATTAATAAAAAATAAATAAAAACAAAGTCTTACTTCAAATAGACCACATAGTAGTAGTCATAGAACACACTTGAGTAAATAAATGTACAGAAACTGAAATTACCTCATGCTTATTATCAGATTATACTGCAATTAAATTAGGAAACAATGGCAAAATAAGCCAGAAAAACTACAGCATAGAAATAAAATAATACTCTCCTGAACAACCAATGTGTCACAAAAGAAAGTAGACAGTTTCTGTAGTTAAATGATTGTACTGATATACCATAAAGAAACATATGGGCTTCAAGGAAAGCAGTCTTAGCAGAGATACTTGTAAAGGTGAATTCTCATATCCAAAAAGTAGAGTGACTTCAAATAAATAACTTAAAGTTGAACATCAAGCTTCTAGAAAAATAAGAGGAAGTTAAGCCCAAAATGTGTACAAGGGAGAAAATTATAGAGATCAGAGCAGAAATTAGTATAATTAAAACTAAGAAAACACTATAATAAAGCAGCATTTGTTCAAAGATTAAATAAAGTAGGCAAATCTTTAGCAAACTTTATCAAAAAAGAAGATAAACTTAAATCATTCAATTAGGAATAAAGAGGACAAAATCACAATGAATCTTGTAGAAATACAGCAAATAATCAATACCTACTTGGAGAACCTTATTCCAATAAGATAAAAAAAATGCAGAAGAAATGGACATATTCTAAGATACCTAAAATTTTCAAAGGTGAATTAAGAAGATATAACAATTCTAAACAGTCCAGTACAGTCAATGGCATTAAAAAAATTTCAAAAATAGCAATAAAGCAAAGTCCATGCCATGAAAGATTCTCTGTTATATTGCACAATAAATTCAGACATGATCCCCTGCCAGTACTCTTCAAATTCTTTAATGAAACAGAAAAGGAAACAATACTTCCAAACTTATTCCTGAATTCAAATATTATTCTGATACCAAAACCAGAGAAAGATCCAAACAAAAACACAACTACAGGACAATTTCCTTAATTAACATTAAGGAAAAAGTCCTCAGTAAGATACTGGCAAACAGAATACAGGATATCATCAAGGATATTATATTCCATGATGAAGTAGAATTTCTCAGAGGGATAAAAAGATGGTTCAACCTCAGCTGGGGAGATAGCTTGGTAGTTTAAGCACCTGGCTAGCAAGCATGAGGACCTCAGTTTGATCCGTGGTACTGCATGCTGTGCCAGCCCCAAAACCCCAGGTGCACCATGCTAGCACCAAAACTGTGTGTGGTGGTGCACACCTGTAGCCCCAGTGCTAGGGATGCTGAAACAGGAGAACCATTACAAGTCTGAGCTGCATAGCGAGACTCTGTATTACATTAAAAAAAAAAAAAACTAAAAAAAAGATGGCTCAACTCATGCAAATAATACAAGAAATACAGCATGTTAACAGAGCCAAGGGGAAAAAACCATATGATTAACTCAATAGATACAGAAAAAAGCATTTAATGAGGCCCAACACTCATTTATGATTAAAAACTCTGCAGAAAATTGGAATACATTGTCTTTATCTCAGTCTGATAAACCCATCTATAACGAACAAACAGCCAACACCATAATACATGGTCAAAAACAGAAAGCTTTCGCTCTAAAATCAAGAACAAAACGATGGTGTTCACTATCACCACTCCTGTTCAGTATAGTTCTGGGAACATTAGATACAGCAATAAGACAAAAAAAAAAAAAAAAAAAAAAAAAAAAAAAAAAGGAGTAAAGCAGAAAAAAAAAAAAATAAAATTATAAGTATTTGCTAAAAACACAAACAAAAAAAAAAAAAAAAAAAACCTCCAAAACTCCACAAAAAACTCCTAGAATTAATTACAAATTTGGAAGTGTAGCAAAATACAAAGTCAAGACTCAAAAATTGACAGAATTCCTATGTATGAATAGCAAACTTGCTGAGATAGAAATTAGGGAAATAATACCTTTCACAATAGCATCAAACTAAATAAAATACTTGGAAATCAGTGTAACAAAGGAAATGAACTATCTACACATTGAACACAACAGTACTCTGAAAAACAATGATTGAAGAGAGTAACAGAAAATCGAAAGATATCTCCTGTTCTTGGATAAGGTGAACCAATGTAGCAAAAATGGCCGTACTTGTTATACAGACGTATGTAGTCTCAATTTAATACCAACAATATATCTCACAGAACTATAGTAAACAATCCTAAAATTCATATGAAACTAGAAGAAACCTGGAAAGCAAAAATGATTCTAGGAAACAAAGGCAAAGCAGGAGGCATCACAGTTCTCAACTTGAAATTATACTAGAAAGCTGTTATGATAAAAAAACAAAGAACAGATCTGAGGATTAATGGAATGGGGATGTGGAACCAATTTTAGGCACACTCAGCTACTTTATCTTTTTTTTTTTAATTTTTGTTTTATTGAAGTACAAATATCAATGAGACAGTTTTAAGATACCTTGAAAAGATAGATTTGATAAGTTAATACACTGCAAACAGTTTTCATAATGTTTTGGTATCATAGAAGGTGCAGACATGATGTTATACTTGCAGACATTATTATAGCATATGACTCTTATCAGTAAAGAGAGTATAGCTGTTTGCGTATCTTATTTTTTATACCTGAATTACATCAAAGATTCAATAATTAATACTTTCTACCTTGTTATGTTCCTAGTGGTTGTCCATAGTACTAGAAGCTGACATAATGTCCTGTCCAACCACCATTAGTGCAAATCTTGCCTCTCATAGGATTATGCAGAAGCACAGCGTTATCTATCCCAACTGTACTGTCCATACACACACATCATGATTCTTCCTTTCTATACCCCTTCCTTTGTCTACACCTGTCAGAGATAGGCACTCCATTGTCATTCAATGAACTTAGGTGCCTGAGCTCAACAACGCAATCCAACACAATCCAGCATTCCACTACAATAGTGGGTTGTCCGAAGAAGTTGTCGACCATAGCCATTTACAGCTAAGCTTAATATTATGGCCCAGCAATGTATACTTCACTTTTATACTTTTCTGCTGGATGGTTAAGACCTAGATACAGCAAGACTTATATACCAACACATGTATTTTATGTTTTTTATGAGATCAGTGAAGTTCCCTCAGGGTTTTTTTTTTTCAAGACACCTTAACAATACAGATTTGATAAATTAATACATTGCAAACTGTTTTCATAACGTTTTGGTATTGTACAAGGTGCATACATGATATTATATTTACAGATATTATTTTAGCAGATATCTCTTATCAGTGAATTAAGAGTGTAGCTTCTTACTTATTTTTGAATGTCAATGGAGTGCCCACTTTTGACAGGTGTAGACAAAGGAAGGGTGTAGAAAGAAAAAATCATGATGTGTATAGACAGTACAGTTGGGATAGATAACGCTGTACTTCTACATAATTCTATGAGAGGCAAGATCTGCACTAATGGTGGTTGGACAGGATATTATGTCAGCTTCTAGTACTACGGTCATCCACTAGGAAAATAATTATTGAATTTTTGATATAATTCAGGTATAAAAAATAAGTAAGCTACTTTATCTTTGACAAGAGGAGCAAACACTTTTGCTGGAAGTACGATAGCCTTTTTAAAATATATGGTGCTGGGAAAACTGGCTTTCTACATGCAGGAAATTGAACCTAGATACATCATGCACTACACTAAGATCAAAATGGATGAACTATGTAAATACAAAAATAGAAACTCTTAATCTGTTGGTAGGTAAAATAGGTAAAAGTCTAGGATACATAGATGTGGCTAAAACTTTATGAACAAAATCCCAGTGACACAGGAAATATTGCAACAACTGGGGTCACATCAAATTAAAATTTTGGAAAGCAAAAAATTGCCAGCAGAATGAAGAGACAACCCATAGAATGGGAAAAAAATTGTACCAGTTATACCCCAGAAAAAGGACTAACATGTAGAATATGCAATGAACACAAAAATATTAGAGCCTTCAAGTTGATGAACCAAATCCTAAAATGGGCATCTGCAATGAATAAACATTTCTCAGATGAATAAATATAAACAATAAACAAATATATGAAAAATATGAAACATTCCATGGTTATTGAATAAATGTAAATTAAAATAGAACTGAGATTCCATGTCACTCCAGAAAGAATGGCAATCATCAATAAATTAACCAAGAACAAATTCTGGAAAGGCGGTAGGGAAGAAGCTCTTCTTCATTGCTGATGGGCATATAAACTGGCACAATGACTATCAAAACTGGCATGAGATTTCTAAAACAAACCTAAAAAATAATCTTCATTTGGCCCACTTGTTCGCCTTCTGTTTTTTTTTCCTGAAAGAGTTAAATGCAACATATTACAGTGATATATGCATATTTACATTTTTAGTAGCATTGATATAGCCCATGTACCCATCACTTGAATTGTTAAATGAAATCATGTATTTAAATGCAATGACGTAACTACTCTGCCACTAAGAAGAATAAACACAAGTCATTGATAGGAAATGGAAACCTCGTGAGACCAACCACAGCATTAAGTGCAGTGAGCAAAACAGCCAAGTTTAAATCTACATTGTTTCACTTGGGTGTAAAACCACAAAAAGCAGCATGGAGGACAGGTATTAGGAATAAGAAAAACCTGCTCACATGGGAAGGGGAAGAAGGGAGAAGAAAAAGAAGGAAATGAAAAGGGAGAAAAAGAATAAAAGGGAAAAATTGCAGCAAACTTTTGTGAATGTTGAAGGGAAAAGGTTTGAGGGAAGAGAGGCAGATGGGAAGAAAAAGAAGAATTAAGAAATATTAATGTGTGGGTATAAATTCCTTATGATGGCAAATATATATTAATAAGCATAAAGCTGAAAGTTTCAAATGTAACAAAATATTTTACAATGAGAAGAAAAGGCCTCAGGTTAAGAGTTAGCACTATGTTTAGCTGGGCGTGGTGGCGCAGGCCTGTAATCCCAGCACTAGGGAGGCTGAGGCAGGAGGATTGTTGTGAGTTCGAGACCAGCCTGAGCTACAAAGTGAGCTTAAGGCCAGCCTGAACTGCACAGTGAGACCCTGTCTCAAAAAGACAAAAAAAAAAAGAAAAAAAAAAAAAAAAGGAAATGATATTTAATGTTGAACTACACAGTACAGATATTTTGTACATATTTCTAAATAATTCCCATTAACTAAACCGATATGGATAGAAACTTAAAAAATAGGAAATTATATCGAGGAGGAAAGTCAAATGAAAATAAACTTACTGATATGTGGGATAGATACTAGCATTAATTTGATGCTTATTCTGGTTCTAGTAAAAATTAGTGATGTTCCTACTGTTCGGACATTGTATAGTAAGAGAGAATGAAGTAATTTAAAGAACAGGTAAAATATTTTGTTCAAGAATAAAGCAATATGTTAACTTTTAAAGTGAAACACATAAGAAACTATAGAGTGGTATAGAAACACCTTTGAGATCTTTAATATTTTTTCACAGAAAAGTAGGTATGAAATTAGGATCTGCCAGGGTCATATACTGACTGACCATGCCTTTGCCAATTTGAGGGAAGAGAGGCAGATGGGAAGAAATGAAGTAATTATAATTCATAAAATTATATAACAATGGGATTGAAATCCTGAAATAAAAAGTGAGAATTAAGTGTTTTTTCTCTTCCATTAATAAATTTGAATGGAACTAAGTTTTAGAAGTGAATATGTTGCCTAAAAATTCTAGAAAGAAAATATAAAATGATCATGATTCTAATGCAAACAGAAGAAAACTGATTAGTAGCAAGTAGCACTGATATTTTCCACTTCTTATATAATCTCGTAAGCCACAAAATAAGCTTAACATCAAACCTCACCAAAACATGGTTTCAATTAGTGTATATGAAATATAGATTTATCATTAACAGTAAACCTTTTTTAACATATGCAGCTTAAAAATTATCAAGAAAACAATGAAAAAAATCTGCTTGTTTCATACAGATCCTATTACCTAACCTTTTGTTTTCTATATTTACATATTTGGGGCATAATATATTTTAGAGAAATAAATCTGTAAAACTTATTAGTCATACAACGTAACCATTTTAATATTGTTATGCACTTGCAAAACTTTTAGTTCAGTTACTAAACTGAACAAGTTCAGGTACAAATAGACAAATTTACGTAACTGTGTGTAATTTGCTCTTCAATATGTTTTTATTTTTTTATTCACTTTAATTAGAAAAAAAGATAAAATAACAATGAAACAGTTTCAAAACAGTTAGTAGATCAGCTACAATAATTAATATACTGTATATTGTTGTCTTCATAGTAGTTATTCAGAAGACATGATAACATTGTTAGTGTAAACCTTTCTTCTCAATGAACTACGATAAAGTACCTGTATACTATCCTAAATATCTTGTGTATACATAGGTAATAAAAGAAAATGAGAGACAAGGAAAAACCTTAGAATTGTCCTGCGACAATGTTGTTGTATATGGTCTGATTTCTAGGTTTCTGTGTAAAAATGTATAGTTGCTTCTCAATATGTTTTTCATTTGAGGCAAACTACTATCCACAAAAATTTTCTAAGAATCTGGCAGGCACCAGAAGACTCAGAGCAATATAAAATATGGTATCTATAACTGAGGGAATATAGGCCATCTGTGAGCAAACAGGATAATAAACCTACTAGCAAAACTATCCAAGGAAATATGGGCTAAAACAGGAAGGAGAAAGGGAGAGAGGGAGGGAAGGAAGAAGATAGGACTAAAGAAAAAGAGATAAGTAGGAAAAATATGAGGCGATGCTGTTTGGGAAACTTATTTGACGTAGAGGAATTGGAATGAGAAAATGTAAAGTATGGATTCATAGTTTTTTAATTGGTAAAAACAGTAAGGACGGGAAGTGTTTTCTTTACTTTTCTCATTGCTGAGATAAAATACTCCACACCCAAAGGGGGAGAGCTTTAGTTTGTTCACAGTTTGTAGAAGTTTCAGCCCATAATGGGCTGTCTCTACAGCATAGAAGACAATAGTTCATGGTGGGCAGAATACAGCAATAGAAACAACTGACCTTAACATCATCTTCCTGCCCCTTTGTATTCTAAACTATTAGGAACAGGGTAGAACCAAACCAATCAGTTGATTGATTAGTTATCACACACCTATCCCGATTAGTATTGCATCATGAATCAAACACTCCACATTCAGCCACCCCTGAAAAAGCTCCACCTATGACTGCATGTAGCTTTGTGGGCACATCTAAACATAAGCCATAACAAGAAGGGAGGTAAAAAAAATGAATCTATGCAAAAGAGCCATAAAACAAATAGTTTTTATTGAGTAGTCTGAACAAGACATGATCCTGAGTCATGAAAATGCAAGAATGCAATTAGGGTAGGTGCCACTCTGAAAGACGACTGATGTATCCTTGGAATATGGGTAGGAGTTGCTAGGGAGATATTGGCCTTTTAAGTCATGGGGACACCACAGACAAAGACCTGTAGTACTGCAAATGTGCCAAGATTTCTAGACTATGAAGATGAGCATTAGAGTTAGCAGTCAAAGGTCAGATTAGGGGAGGAAAGGCAGAATTAAAAAGATCTGGATGTAAAGCTAAAAGAATTTTACTTCATCCTCTAGAAACAGTAAAAGGCTTTGAGATGAGGAGTCGGAACTTTCAGAAATAGTAGCAGCACTAGGTCCCACTGTGTAATTGAAAGACCAATGTGAAAACTATTAATAATCATTTCTAGTATCTCAAAGTTTCATTGAAACAAGCTAAAGATTGGGTAATATTTGGTGTTTTCAGTCTTAATTCCAGTTCAGTATTGCCTCTGTATTTTAAAATTTATTTATTTATTTATTTATAAATAAACACCCTGTAGGGTGTTCAGAGTCTCACTGCTAGATCAGACTCATAGTGATCTGCCTGTTTATAGTCACTCAAGAGCTGGGATTACAGGCTTGTGCCACCATGTCCAGTCTCAATTGTTGTCTCAGGGTGTCCTGGGGGTTCGGTCGGCATGGCAGGCCCAGGGATCAAAGCCCTGGTCCCTGGTCCCTGGTCCCTGGGCCTGCTAGCAGTTGTTTTAATCCACTGGGCTATGTGGCTGGCCCTCTATTTTAAAATTTAGTACTTGAGTTTGAACCCAAGACCTCATGCCTACTTGGCTACTAGCTAAGTGCCTTCCCACCAATTTATATTCCCAGCCCTTAGTCTCTAATCTATTTAAGTAAATGTTTCTGTGAAAGTGTAATTCTCTTTCAGAAAACTACAAAAACCATAAATGTATACAGCTTAATTTTTAAAAAGTAGGCACACTTATGTAATCATTGCTTATATCAAGAAATAGAAAACTAGCTGAGCCCCATAATCAGTTGTCATCCTAACCATTCACTTAATATTTGCTTTATATTAGGTATAGATGTATAACATCAAAACTATATATGCTTTTTGTGCATGATTTCTTTCAGCCTTATATTTGTGAAATTTATCTAAACTGTGTGTAGCTTTAATTTTTACCACAATTTCTTTATTTTACTCTTGAAAATTATTTGCATTATAAACAGTTTTTGACTAGGCATTTGAATTGTTACTTTGAATGTTTTTGGGTGTTACATTTTCACATATTTGTGCACATTTCTATTGGACATTACTGTCTGCAGTGGGGTTGTTGCTGTGGCTGTACCTGACTATATGGTTAAGAAGCCCTTGGAGCTGGTTAGTGGGAAGAGTTTGAGATGTTTGGAGATAGAATCTAGAGAAGCTTAGAATTCTAAGTGCAGATCCTTGGGGGCCGCTCAGAAGACCAGCATTCTGATAGGAGTACAGACAATGAGGGCCCAGATGAGGAGGTTTTGGTGGGAACCATGACTCCATTGGCAGCTAGAGTAGAGGCTGAATGTTACACGGTGGCAAATAAGTTTCTACACTTTTTATCATGTTCTGAGGTTTTTTAAAGAGCTAAATTTAAGAGGTATGGAATAATTAATTTAGTAGACAAAATTTTAACATGTCTTAATGTTCAGGCTGTGGTAAGAGTACAGATGCCAGATGTTAGGAAGATCTATAATAAGAAATGGGAATGGCTGGTGAGATAGCTTATCAGACTAAGCCCTTGCTTAGGTAAGTGCAGGGATGCTGGTTCAAAACTCCACACCACATGCCATGCTGGCCCTACCCCAAGGCACACTGAGCTCACCACCAAGTCCAGGCATGGTGGTGCATGCCTGTATTCCCAGAGCTCCTGAACTAAATACATTTTAAAAAAAAGCGGGGGGGGGGGAGGGAAGCAAAAAGCAAAGCAGAAATTTTTGGAACACTTTAATTTTGGTTGAAAAAAACTCACCAGTATCATTAAAAAAAGGAATTATTACCTTTAAACAATGAAATTAAATACTTTATACAGGAGCAAAAGAAAGATCCTCAAGGTCTCCTTAGAAATTAGTAAGACCCACCCATTGGAGGCTCAATGATACAGAAATATGAACCTTCCATTTGAGAAGAGAGTCTCTGTGATGCCTGCTAGAAAAAGATCTCATGGGGAGCTTATTTCCCCAAGTTCATTTCACTGTACCCAACCATCCAGGCACTTAGAGGCCACTGCAATCATGGGTCAAGACAGCTTGGCTGATGCTCAAACTGGCAGCAGGCCATGGCATCCTGCATATGTTGCTGGTTTTACTGACACACAGAATGCAAGACTTGTGGGGTCAGAGAATCTTCCACTCAGATCTCAAAAAGAAAACCTAAAATGCCAGGAGAAGACCATGCACGAAGCTCAAAGTTGTGCTGGAGATGACAGGAAGCTCAAAGGTGCAGAGGAAACGATAGGAAGTTAGAGAAACCAGGAACACAGGAGTGTCTCACAAAGAAGGCTGCAGCCTGTGAGTGTTGCCTGCCTGACAGAGGCTGTGAGGTTTATGACTTTGGGACAGAGTTGTACAAGTCCTCACAGTTTATCACTGTATTTGTTAGATACCTGATATAGATTTACAGGACTTAATAATTGCTTTGCTGGATTTCAGGGTTTTATTTTGACTTGGGTCCCATTCTTTTCTACTGTTCTATTCCTCCCTTTTGGAATTAAACTGCTTATGCTTACTCTTCCTTAGTCTTACAAATGTGTTTTTCATTTTAATAGAAGTTCACAGCTAAGATCTTGATCTAAGTTTCAGAAGAGACTTGCACTTTTGAACAATTCTGGAACAGTTGAGACTTTGAGGAAAGGAATATTGTGTTTCCACTTGTAGGTATGAGGGGTAGTTGAATTATGTCCAGGCTAATTACAAACTTGCTGTTGTATTTGGAGATTAAATATGATTTCAGAAGATATGTTTGGGTGTCCAGTTGACAAGTAGTGGAATGTGGCAGTTATTGGCATAAACCAATTAAATAGTCATAATATGCTCAGCTTGCTATTAAATATGGAAGACATGAGAGCTGTGTCATTGCCTAAATTTGCTTACAGTTTTATGGAGGAAGTAAAAAGCAGTGACAATGCAGTGTGATGGGTGCTATATTATGACACAGGTTGCAATGAGAAGACAGAAGGGGACCTGACATTAATTATGAATAATTATGGAGGAGGTAATCCAAAGTTTCTTGTTCAAAATTTTAATTTTGAGATTGATTTAGTTGCTTGAAAGTAAGTGTGACATCTTTGGAATATTAAATATATGAACAATTCAGAAAACTACAATCCTTACTTCCTGATTATTAGTTTTGTTTATTAAATGATTGAGTTATTATTGACATCTCTTTGACCAATGTTTCTTCCTACAAGAGTTTTATATCTATTGAACTAAGTGTTCACATTAATTTTTACATATGTTTTAAAAATACATGCCTATCATTCCTTTCAATAATTCAGGGAATTTTATGGAAAGCCCCAGGTTAAGGAAGCCTGAGAAGCAGAGTCAAACTTTGTCTTTTGAGCTCTCAAGAATACTTTTGCAAATGGAGCAAAAATAACATTTGAAAGCCCTAGTTTTCAATATCAAAGGCCAGGCTCTTGAGAGAGAAGAAGAATTTCTGAGTTCTTAGTACTTAAATTCAAATATCAAGAGCCAAGCCTGCTAAGACTCAGAACATGAGACTTACAGTATTAATCAAAGAATGATAGCAACATTTAATGACAGAAAAGGCATTTTCCTTCTCAAAGGAAAAAGGATTTTGAACAATGGAGAGAATGGAGACTACTGGAAATGTGGTAACAAAGCTCTTGACTAATTGAATACCTTGTTGCAGATCTGGGATTCTACGTTGAGCATAATTGTGGGAAGCATGGTGTAAGAGAAGTCTGAGATAAGCTCATATACGTTTATGCTTACATCTCTAGTAGCAGAGGGTGAATGGCTAGTGAAAAGTTTATATCCAACTTATACGGCATATATAACGAAGTCTTTCTTTAGTCTTTTGAAAGATCTTTATATTTCACTATGATAAATATAGGAAACAATTAGTGGTTTCTTAAATCAGGAGAATATGAGTAAGTCTTGAAAACGGGTTATATATACTGTAAAGACACAAAAGGGCGTATTGTTCACAATATGATCAAAGTTCGAAGGATAAAGACCTAGTAATCAAAGGCCACGGCAGGACGCCAACACATGTAGTAGGTGCCAGTGCGTCATAGTGAGAACAAGATCAGGCAAATGATACAATAGTGCAGGCCAAGGGCAAGATGCTAGCAATGGTGCCACGCATCATATATGTATTCATACGCATTACACACAGATGCAAAACGTACATGCAAAGTAACAAAGGAGAAAGGAGAGAACCTGCCTTTGACTGAAAAATTGAGAAGTGAAATCCAGAATGATTTATATTACAATGGAAATTTTATATTTCTTTTATAACTTAGAAGAAATGAGGATTTGGGTGATATGGTGAGTTTCAATTTAGAAAAAATAGTTCTCTGAATATGTAAATTAGTACAAGTTTTTCTTCATTAATCTCTTTGTTATGGAGAATTTTACAGTTGAGTGGTTTTTGCAATAAGTACTTGGGAATATACACTATAAGAATGTGCTCATATTTTAAAAATGTCTTCCTGTTACTTTTCTACCTGAAGTCTTTTTAATTTTTTCTTTCTTTCTTTGTGGTTTTTTTTTTTTTTTCATTACTAGAGATAGAACTAGGACCTTGCACTTGCTAGGCAGGCAATTATGCCACTAAGCTATATCTCTAGTCTCTGAAGTTTTTTTCTTTTTTCAAAAATTTGTGGACATTTGTCTATTATCTTGTTACATGGAACTGTGTAAGAAGTCTGAGGTAAGCAGATTTTATTGTTTTTGCTTTGTAATAGATTTTTTTTTCAGTCAAGATACTTGTATAACTCATTTTTAGACATCTGTGGTCTTAATAATTGAAATGGAATTTATATTGAGGCTGGATATTGATATATTTTGAGTACACAGTCAAGAAAATCTTCATCTATTTTAGAGACCTACTTATACACTGCTTTTTTTATAGTACAGTTTTTGTTACCTTTATTGAGATCTACATTTCCTTTGTTTTAAATTGTTTGCTACTCTACTTTTATTACTTTCCTTAATGAAATTTGCATTTTCTCTGTGCTTATTGTGGTTTCTTTAGATTTTTCTCTGAATTATATGAACTGTATTTTAAAACAATTATATTTTATTATAATATAATAAATTAATTTATTTATAATTATAGTAGCAATGTTTCTCAATGCTTGGTTTAAACCTTAGCTTTGGAAAAATCCCTTTCTTTATCCTTTTCTTTTAATCTTTTTATCTTTGCAGTTCTGAGTCATATTACTATTGAGATTTTGTGCTATATGACAAAGTATTACAGAATCTATATTCATTTTATTAATCTGTTATTTGTCTGTTCTGAATACTATATTCTTTTCTGTCTTTCTCAAAAAAGACAAACAACAACAATATCTTTTTTCTACTAACATGAAAATCCTTGTGAAGTTGTTTCTTATTTTGCTTAATATATAATATATATATATATATATATTTCACTATATCTTCTCGTGCTATATTTAAAATTAGCTATTCATTATGGTAAATATTATATATTTAAATTTTAATGCAGCATAAGTAAATATTAATAAAGAAAATATTGGAACACTCTTCTTCTACAAAAAAACCTAAATATCATAAGCAGCTATGTGGTGAACAGCAGAAGTTTATATAGTATTTATTGTGATCGTAAAATGTGGTCAAAATGTTACTTATCATACAAGTCATGAGCAACAAGAACAAAAAGATCCTTGCAAAGAAGAAGCAAACAAAATGACAAAACTTTCTTTTCAATAAACAAAAGAGACTTCATTTGATCCAGGTCTTTCCTTTCTAGGTATCTTCCCAAAAGACTTCAAGTGAGCATTTTTGCAGGTACGTGCATACCTATCTTACTACAGCACAGTTCATAATCTCGAAGCAATGGAGACATCCATCAACAGATAAATGGATAAAGAAAATGTGGCAACATTTCATTCCATTTGTCCCACAACTGTCATTCTTACGAGGCTATAAGCTTTAAATTTGGGAGTTTCTGTGGTCCTGTTGCCTTTGTTTTTAGCAGCATGTGTAACAATGTGAGGCATAGTAAGGAATGAAGTCAATTTCCCATCCAGTAAGAAGTTATTTATAGTGGTAAGCCATATGGGAGAGCTTGACTTGTTAGGAGATTATATAAAGTTCAGTTATACACAGAGAGAGGAAGGTGCTTAATTTAAAATCATTTGGAGCTATAACATCTTCCAAGCATGAGGCTTTCATAGACAAGATTTATCATGGGGAAAATTCTTTTCATAGCAATGTATAGAGCTGACTGGAAGAAAGCACGACTAAAAGCAGGAGGCAAGTCAGGAGGCTTCTGTGATAGTCCAGATTTGAAATGCCATTGGAGGGTGTACACAGAAATAGAGATGGAAAACACTCACAGAGATACTCAGGAGGTTCAGTGGGCTACACATGGTTACTTATTGGACAGGGGGGCTAGAAAGAAGACAAATTCACACAATGTCCCTGTTAGTGGTTGTGTTGGCTTCATTTCTGGCAATGCCATCAAGATCGGGAAAGCTCTAAGAGGAAGGAAGGTAAAAGGAGCCAACAGTGGCTCCTCAGAATGCTGCCTTGATTACACACAGCTCATCCTTTAACCTTCACAAAAGTCCTATGAGGATGGAAGGTCAAGGCTTCACTGTTAGGTAGGGGTGGTAGCAGGGGCAGAGTGTGTGAAGGGCTGGTGCTTGTGAACACTCAGACAGCGAAGTTTAGTAGACAGTCAGTATTTGGAGCACAAAGATGCTGATTAAGAATGAAATTGAAAGGCAGTAGCTGAAACTCTGGGAAGGTATAAGATGATGCTAAAAATCTGATTTATATCTTTTTTTTAATTCAATGGCCTGGTCTGGATTTTCCCTCTGATTTCCTCCATTTGCCAGAATCTTCTGCTTTCTTCCATGCACAACTGCACAATAGTTCTCTTCACTAAATCTGATGTAGTTTGATCTCAGGATTTCTGTCTGCCCATTTTTTTTCAATTGAATGAACATGGAGAATTATTCCATAAATTGTATTCTATAAACTGGAACGTTTGGTTGGTACTCATGCTTAATGTGCAGTGCTTGGCACTGAGTTCTACCCAACATAAAAATCCAACAAATTGTTCATAAATCAAACATCCTAAAAATGAGTCAGAGAAAATCTTAGCCATTTCCACTTTTATCCAGCATTAATGATGTTTTATTTGCACATTTCTCGTGTCTCACACAGAGCTTCAAGGCAGATAAGTAACATGTCAAAAATAGCACAGTCATGTTGCAATTTGGCTCCTAAATTACAGACAACCTTGGAGCATGCTGGGCAAGTGAGAACCATTACCTTCACAGTTCTCTGATGTCTTGTTAGTGGTGCAGCAGTGTTCTGCTTCTGTTTTCATAAAAAAGAAGAAATATTGTTATCTTGTTTCAATACACATGCAGTTTTGGATCTGTTCCTCTGATAGACCTAAGGAATATAATACAAACAGAACCCACTGAAAAAGCACAGTTGAGAACTCGCAGAAGAGGAACACATGGCTCTGATCCCTTTTGGCACTAAATGCTATCTATGAGCCCCTTTCCTACTCAGCCCTGCTCTGCCTACAGACCTGGTCCTGCTCCAGCTGAAGTGATCGGGAGCAAAAAGTGTCCTTGTGAGTTCCTGCCACTGTCTGCTTCAGTACTGATCACGGGAAGCCCCTTTGTAACCTATAGCATGGTAGTGGTGTTGGCTTTTCCCTTCTTTGTTCCTAAAGGCCTACTTTCTGGATTACAGCTGTGAGCTGTGAGCCTAAGTTTGCTTTGCCAATACCCAAGAGATGCTATCTCTCCCTCCCTGGGGATACTGGTTCAGATCCTGTCTGTGTCTCTCTTCCTGGACTCAGATACTCCCTCTATGCCTAACTCCAAACTCTTTTTTATTTTAATATCAGAAAATTTGGCTTCCTTTGTAAACATATATGGTAATGTCATGTATAGGTCTAACATAACTCATAAATAAGAGTTGCTAACCTTATAATCAAAAATGAGAAATTTTGACTTCCTGGCCTGTTAATCTTTCAACCTCTTGGCTGTTCTGTTTCCTTATCTGAATTCAATTTTGTGTCTACTTGGTTCTCTGGTATCTCAGGGGGGTTGGTACTGCCTCACTTCCACCTCTACAGCTGGGGTGGCTGGGATTGACAAAATTCCGGGTGCTCAATGTGAAGTTCTTTTTTTTTTTCAGTTCCAGTTCCAGGGATTGAACATAGGACCTTGTGCTTGTCAGGCAGGTACTTATGCTGGTGAGCTATATTCCTAGCCTCAATGTCAACTTCTATAGGATGTCAACCCCAGATGCTGGCTCAGGCCAGGCCACTATGATTCCTTTAGACCTCATTGTTCTTGTCCTTTGCCAAATTTTCAGTCATTATTGGTTCATGATGTTGGCATCTGCATCACCCCAGGCACAGTGCCTACAGTCATTCTCAGTGACTTCAAATTCTCTAAGAGGAACACAGTGCAGGAAAATAGGTCCAGCACACTGGTAGGCTTAGTTGCTGTTCCCTAGCTGGGACAGTCCCACAGGAATGTATGCGTACTTGGTACAGACAACTCTCCAAGTCACCAGATTTAAAATTAAAATCTATTGATATTTAGTGAAAAGTTGCCTCATAATATAAAAATACATGAGAGAATATGTTGTTTGTATCAGTGTTGATGCACCTTAAAGCAATCTGCCTTATTCTGTACTGAGATTTAAATTGCAGGCTACAACAGGACAGGGCAGAGTGTTCTCAGGTCTTGGCGCCTTGATCAGGTATGAGGCTGAAGTGCAGACCAGAGCACTGAGAAACCAGGTCAGTAGACATGAGCTACATGTGCCTTCTTCACTTTTTAAAAAGGGTTTGGCACATTCAGTAGATGTATTATTAGCTGGCATCAAAACCCTCATGTTTACCTTGCAGCTTCCGTTCTAACGAAAAATTGGCTATTTTAGTCTGGATGAATAAATGCACTTAATTTTATTGTAACAGCATTATTTTCACAAGTGGGTCAGATAAATTTTTAGGCTGTGCTGGGAACTTAATGCATTTATAGTGCATGACTCCTTTTCTGATTCTTTAAGTTTTATTAATTAGAAGTCAAAATTAAATTTGTGTGACCAATTAGTTATGTATGAATGTAACTTCACTTCTGAGGGATATATGTGAATGCTTAAAGCTCTGAAGGGTGAATCCCACTTGTGGTTTTTGCTACCTGGTGATTAAAATATCATGGCTTCATTTGGAAAAAGCCTTTCTCTTGGTTGGCATGTCCTGTCACTTGCTGCCTACTCTCCTAGGAACTAAGGAGCTGCTTGGAACTCTGCCACCTTCTCACTTAAATCCCCAGTGCCTCTGCTGTGGCATCATTCTGTCCTCTGTTTTTTCAGTAATGTTGTCAGCTTCACTGACTGAGCAACTTCATTGTGCAAATCACAATATCATACTAACAAATCAATCACTGAGTAATTTTCACTCCAAATTCAGAGCAGAAGATAACTTTTCAACAAAAGAAGTTTAAAATTACTTCCATGCATACTGTAATATTTTAATGGTTTAATGTTTCCATTTTATTTTTGGCATTCTTTTTACTTCACCCCTTGAACTAACGTCAACTTTCATCCAAGGTTTTAAACTGGTGGTGGGCACTGAACAATAGGAAAATAAACCAAGGGATGCAAACAAAAGCAATTTTATTTTGGTTGTTCTTGAAGGAAGTCCAAGGAACACTGGAATTATTTTTTAAAGTAATGAAAAGGTAAGTGACTCATTGTGTGATGCTCAACAAACATGAACATATGTGCTGCAGTTTTGTCTTATGTCTAAGTAAATGGAGAAGAAAAGGTAGAAATAGAAGAGACCAGAATTCATGTTCACCCAGAGAATCAGCCTCATAGGCAAGATCGCTTATTGGAGGATTCCACTCTACTGTGCTTGGTCTTTGTGTCAATATGCTTCATTTATTGATCAAAACTGATGACTACAAAAACCAAAATACAATGTTACTATTATTGTGGTTCAGAGAATATATATTCCTACTGAACATAGGAATATTCAGAAGAATCTTGATTATCTTATCAAATATGTTGAATACAATACACACATATAAACTGCACATATATACACTTTAAATACTATATATAGTGCATACATATAATGTGTGTACTTGTTATAAGTTATATGGATATGTGCATTTCTGGTTTTCTGTCATGTGTCATTTTCCCTTTCTTTCATTTATCTATCTTCTATCTATTATATAACAATGAATTACTCAATATTAACTTAATATTGTTTTTTTTCATTTATGTATGTGCTTTCAGTGTCTACCTTTATAGACAAAAGGTAGGTAAGCATATTTTGGTAGACATGTATTGCCCATCATTATTCATTTTCCTTATTGAATTCAACTATTGAAACTTTGGGTGGTTGATTAAAGAGTCACACAGTTCTTTAGCCGTCTTGATCTGTAAGCACTCATGACTAAACACACAATGAATGTACTTATCAAGTGGGAAATTATTCTCTGGTTCCCTTGGTGGTGACCAGAACAATTTTATGTGAAGAGTAAGATGAAACCAAGAAGCATGGATTTTTCATGCTTCTTTTCTGCTAAAACTATTTTCAGTTTAAGAAAATGTTCACTTCAGCACTGAAGCATTGCTCTGACAGAAAAGATAAATTAAGTGAAATACAAGGAGCAAGCTGTGTGGAAGCTGATCATAGAATAAACTTTTTAGTAAATGTGTTGTATTTAAAAAAAAAACCTTATACTTTCTTACTCATAATACCTCTGAAAGGTATCCATCCACCCTCCTTCTTAGGGTGGAGATCATGAGGGAAGTGTGATCCCTTAAGATCTGGAAGAACTCAGCAGCTCTACGGAGCATTACTGTTTGTCATGGTGAGCTCTGAGAGCAGTTCAGTTGGCTGTAGGACTGGCCTGAGATTGTGTTTTAAAATAAATTCCTATTTCCTTTGTGTAACAGTTTAATGATGAACAACTCTGATTTGTTTGGGGAAGCTGATGAATTTCATTATGATTACTATTCATTTTCCTAATTTTGCTTTTAAGGGACACCAATAGATAATCTCAACTGTTAATTTGGTTCACACAGGACGCTGAAAACAAATTTATGCAAAAGGTGCTTAAGCTACCATGACAATTAACATTGACAACTTAAGATGAGTACCTAGCATAGAAAACGTTTGGTTTATGTTGTTTTGTATGCGAGCAGAAAAATATCTCAAGATATAAGGTTGTAAGCTTTTCTCAAGTAAAAATGCTTCCATGTTCAGCTTCATGCTTTATAACCAGTAGTGTGTATCTAGCTTACATGAATTTAGTATTTTTCATCTTTTATTCATTTATTTATCCCATCCATGGTCAGGGCTGGCAGGGCATGTAGTACTGGAGATGAACAGGAGTCCTTGCACTTGCCAGGCAGGTGCTTACGGCTGAGCTATCGCCCCAGCCCTAATTTCTCTCTTATCAACTCTCTGCATTCTTTTATCCTATGCCCTTAGCTTTTCTTAAAATATTTTGAAGGAAATGATGGCTACAGCTAAAGAACTGTGTGACTCTTTAATCAACCACCCAAAGTTTCAATAGTTGAATTCAATAAGGAAAATGAATAATGATGGGCAATACATGTCTACCAAAATATGCTTACCTACCCTTTGTCTATAAAGGTAGACACTGAAAGCACATACATTTTCTATAAATTATTGCTCTATGACACTGACTTTTACAAAAATGCTATAAGTAAATTATCTTTGAGAACTTAGTTCTAGGACAGTCTTTGTTTTTCTTGGTGTATTTGTATCCATTTTCTTTTTTATGTAATCACCACAGCAAAATAGATTATGTTGCTAGATGAACTCATAGATGAGTATGATATCCAATCACAGAAAGCAAGCATACTTATTTTTTTCTTTTTTTGTTTCTACTTTTCTATTTTCATTGTATTTATGAGTGTGTATGCTTTTGAGGGTTCTCTATTATCTTTTTGAAAATGAAGCAGATTTAATTTAGTAAATCCCAGGGAAATGATTAAACTGATAGAATAGGAGAAAAATGCATTTTCACAATATGAAAAAATGTATTATACCAACTTAAAAAGTAAAAGTTGAAGAAAATATATCTGAAGATTTTTAACTCCTCACTACTAAACTAGTAGAGTCATAAACTCCAGCCAGGGATTTAGAAGTAAAGTAGTAAGTTCCAAAGTCCTGTACCAAACAAAGTTATATTCTAAAGGAAGTTGATTAAGTACTTTCAGGAGACAACAGAGAGCTTCAGATGCTTAGCTTTCATTGTGAAGTTTATAATTTTTATCACTTCATGGATCCCAGTGAATAAAGAATCCTAAATGGGAGAAGCAAAATGGGAAAGAGGCAGGGAGGGAAGAAGAAGAGGCAAGGAAGGTGGATAGGGAAGATAGCTTGATGGCAAGCTCAAGGACCTGGATTCAACCCCCAGCACCAGATGCAGTGCTGGCCCAAGAAACTTGGGTGCACCGTGCTGACCACCAAAAGCAGTGTGGTGATCCTGCAGCAGGATCATGACAAGTCTGAGCTGCATAGGGAGACACTGTACCAAATAAATAAATGATTTAAAATAAAAGTTAAAGAACACAAGGACGGGAAAGAGGAAGGAAAGGCAGGAGAAATTAAAGACATAGGAGGAGAAAAAATTAAAGGTAATTAAAAAGAAAGAAGTGCTAAATATTTAAATGCCATATATTTATGCTTAGTATTGGTCCTACTGTATGAAAGTCACTTTAACTCAAGTGCATATTCTCAGATACAAAACTGTAATTTTTACTTTGTGCTCCATACCTTTTCCTGAGATGTTCAAAATGCTAAGCAGATAGGATTAGCTCAATAATGCAGACTTTGTGATCAAGAAATAGATTCTCCATCCAAAGGGATCAAAGATCAGAAAAGTCAGTCCTTCTCTCTTGATTACCTATCTTGGTTGCGTTCTTTTTAAGATTTTTTTTTTTTTTTTTTAGTATGCTTAGGTACTGCAAATGATAAAAACAAATAGTGTACAAATTCCACTTGAAATCTTGCAACTGGGATTCAATTTGTAGCTTCGTCACTAACAGGAGAAAACATTTGTATTCTCTAGGCATACATGGTCCAGTAATAAGATCAGGGCTATTCTTTTTGTTTTTTTAAAAAAAAACTACATCTTCTTTATTTTGCATATTTTAATTTCAGAACAAAATTAACAAAAATATAATGTCACAATACACAACATCCAACTCTGCCGTCAAATTGCAGAGGGGATGAGGCTCAAGTTCCTTACTTTCTGCTTTCAACACAGGGCAGGAGAAACTGTTTACTAGACTCAGCAGAGGGAGAGGCACAGTGGGAGCTCCTAATCCACTTCCTCCATCTGGGACGCATCCTCATCCCTTTCCAGGGGAGGGATCTCATCAGGAACAGCAGCACTGGGCTCCTCTGCAGTCAGTGAAGATGAGGGCTATTCACCAAGTGACATTTCGCACCCCATTTCAATGTCAAGATAGGCCTTAACCATCCAGCACAAAAGTATAAAAGTATAAAAATGAAGTATACATCGTGAGCCCATAATATTAAGCTGAGCTGTAAATGGACATGGTCGACAATTTATTTGAATAACTCCCTATGGTTGCAGAATGCTGGACTGTGTTGGATTGTGGTGTCGAGTTCAAGCACCTAAGGTAGCTGAATGTCAATGGAGTGCCCACTTTTGACAGGCGTAGACAAAGGAAGGGTTGTAGAAAGAAAAAATCTTGATGTGTGTGTATAGACAGTACAGTTGGGATAGATAACGCTGTGCTTCCACATAATTCTATGATAGGCAGGATCTGCACTAATGATGGTTGGACAGGATATTATGTCGGCTTTTAGTGCTATGGTCATCCACTAGGTAAATAATTATTGAATTTTTGATATAATTCAGCTATAAAAAAACCTGTAAATATAACATCATGTATGCACCTTGTACAATACCAAAACGTTATGAAAACAGTTTGCAATGTATTAATTCATCGACTCTGTATGGTTAAGGTGTCTTGAAACTGTCTGATTGACATTTGTATTTTAATAAAATAAAAATAAATGAAAAAAAATGGAATTCTAAATTGGAGAGTGCGGTCAACATTATTGGTACTCTTTCTCCTCCACTTGTGTGCAGAAATATACAAGGATTGCTTTTGTTTCTTTGCAAATCTATTTCTTTCTTTTATAATTTGTTGTTATGTAAGGTTTACTTAGGATTATAAAGGTTATACGATGTTTAATATCATCCCTCCATATTATTCTGCACAGTTACTGGAGCTTATGAGCATTCTGTGTATACAATTAAAACATTTTATGTGTTTTATATTTCAATTTTAACAAATTTTAGTACTAGACTAATAGTAACAGTGAGCACTATGTTCCAGCAAAGTAACTGTACAATAACTGCAAATTATTAAACATCCATCTTTGTCTACTATAATTATGGCATTGATGACTGCTATCACAGAAGAAAAAAATTGCGAAGATCAAAGAGAATCTTCTTCTCTTCCCCTCCTCTTTTCTCTCTTCCTCTTCTTTCTCCCCCTACCCCTTTCTTAAAATTTAGGCTCAACATAAAAATCAAACATTATCTTGTTCACTTTTGTATCGATAGCATCTGAGATAGCTTAGGAGTGGATGAACTCTCCCTTTCCCTCTCTCCTCTTCCTTTTCCTCTTCTTCCTCTCCTGCTTCTTTCCCTTTTTCTTACCTTTTGGCTTGTTTTTTTTTTTTTTTTTTTTTTTTTTTTTGGCAGAACTGGGTAATGAACTCAGTCCCTTGCGCCCTTCTTGCCTTCTGTCTGTTCACTCCTAAGCTATTTCAGATGCTATCGATATAAAAGTGAACAAGACAATGTTTGACCTTATGTTCAGCCTAATTTTTAAGAAGAAATAATTAATTCTGGCTTGAATACTTAACTTTTGTTATAGAAACATAGTTTTTGAAAATTAGATGGCCCTGTTAGTGGAAAGCACATGCCCTTCCTGAATACCTGTAAAGTCTGTTTTAGAAGATTCAAAATTTCCAGGTTTGCTGAAAACTGAATTATAAAAAATTTAACATCTATTTTTTATATTTGTACTTGTAGGGCTGGGGAGATAGCTCAGTGGTCTAAGCTCCTGCCTGGAAAATGCAAGGATCCAAGTTCAATCTCCGGAATTACATATTGAGCTGGCCCTGGAATCCCAGGCATGCTGTTGTGCAGGCCCTGAAACTTGTCATAATGGTAGACACTTGTAATCCCAGGCTGGGAAGGCTGTGACAGGGGGATCACTGTAAGTCTGAAATTCATAACAAGACCCTGTAAAAAATTATATATATCATTTTGTGGTGTGTTGCTACACAGTGACAGTACTATGGAAGCTGAGCTAGGAGAATCTCCATACATTTGAAGGCAGCCTGGGCTATATAAGTGAGTTCAAGGCCTGCTTGTGCTACATAGTAAGATATTGCCTCAAAAAAATTTTATATGTTAAGTAAGCAGAAGCACAAGCAGACATGGTATTCTGGTTGGCAGACAATGGCTGGAACTGGCTATTTTAGTCTAAGACATCCTACTACATTAGGATATAGACTGTAATCATACTTTTCATCAATTTCTGCAACCTTATGTTTCAACTATTGTTTTATTTTCAGTTTTGTAAAATAAATTTAAAAAAACACAAAATCTTATAGCACTGGAATTTTTTGAACAGACTATCTGTCCAACAAATGGCTAGTCACACATAAGTTAGATGAAATAAATAAAGTATTGGGAACACTTTTAAATGGGATTAATTTTCAAGTTGGTAGTTGTTTTTGTTACCTGAAGAGTAGACAAAGAGAGGATACAATGGCATTTTTCTATTGTGACTGAGATTTCTTTATTCTGTTGAAATGTTATGAAAACAAATATGGGATATGAGGTTGACTCATATAAAGATGACAACTTTGTAAATCAAAAATTACCAAATAACAATAAATTCAAATGTCCAACTTGATATTGTTACCAACCCTAAATGCTTTCACTTTGAGACAGACTCTGGGGAATAAACAGCAGCTCCCTATCTACAAATAAGGGTTTCACACATATTTTGGAAGCATTTACAAACCAAATCCATGCGTCCAATGTTGGGATTGTGGTTTCCTTCTCTCTGATTTTGGTTCAAAGTTCATTCTCCTCTTTAATCATGTGAGAACAGAAAAAAAAAAACCACATAAAGTGATATTTGCAGTAAAGAGTGGATACTACTGATTTTTGAAAATTTCCAAAAGAATACGTTCCATAAGTCACTTTAGTGTCGTAGAAAATATGTGGGAGAAGTAACACACAAATAACAGAAGAAAAAGGAATGAAAGAAGCAAGATTAAAAAGACAGTTTGGAAAGGATAGCATGTCTACATCTTGTACTATCACTAACCACTATGAAGAAACAATATGCAATGTATTAATTATTGAAACTGTCCTATTAATCAGATTTGAATTTGGCTCATTGCTATTTGTTAAAGTATATAAGTAAAAAAGAAATGACAACTATGAGAGAAATACTAAATGCTTCTAAAGAAGAAACTGATAAAAACATAGAAGAGAATATAAAAGTGATGGAATCCTTGAATGAGCAATATAGGAAAGAAATAGAATGCATAAAGCACATTCAAAGTGATACACAGGAAATGAAAACCTGAATCACAAGCTGGCAAAACCATTTGAATGAAAGTGAAAATGAACTCTCATTTGTTTCTCAATAAAATTAATAAAAAATAAAATAAAATGTAAAACAACAGAGAAGGTATAACTTTTCATAACATTTTCATAAGATGAATAAGAAAAATTTGACTGCCCTGGGCCCACCAGATCCTTGTTCGACCCAGGCCCAGCATGTGGGTGGGGCCTCCTGGGGCCTTTCAGAACCTCATTTGACCCAAGCCCAGTGTGTGAGTGAGATTGATGGGGCCCACCAGATTCTCGTTCCAGCCAGAGCCCAGGCCATGCCTGTGAGTGGAACTTCATCTATCAGACAGGCCCAATCTGAAACTGTTGGGCAGAACTTCCTGCAGAGAGGCTAGATGCAAGGCCAACCCAGCTGATTCAGGAACAGAATGCCTTGCCAGAGTGGCACAGTAGGTTTATTTCCAAGGGCTACAGAAAGAAAAGTGGAGCACAGCAGCCAGACCCAAGCCACACCCACCTGGATGAGCTTGAACTTGGAAGATCCAGACCTAGTGCTAAGGTACTAACTCTACCAAAGCTCTACACAAAGATCAGAAGTCAGTGCCAAACAAAATGTCGAAGAAGGAACAAAATGCCTTCTCAGGCTCTGAGCCCACTCAGAACAAGTGCAGGAGAAAATAGAATAGAAGAAATTGGAAATCACAGACCTGAAATCTCTGAAATAATAACTTCTGAAGTAAAGAAACAATTTCAGAAAGACATAGAGGAAATCAGATCAGAAATAGTTTCTGAAGTAAAAAAGAAATGACAACTATGAGAGAAATACTAAATGCTTCTAAAGAAGAAACTGATAAAAACATAGAAGAGAATATAAAAGTGATGGAATCCTTGAATGAGCAATATAGGAAAGAAATAGAATGCATAAAGCACATTCAAAGTGATACACAAGAAATGAAAACCTGAATCACAAGCTGGCAAAACCGTTTGAATGAAAGTGAAAAAGAACTCTCAGACTTTGAAGACACCATTGTAGCAATTGAAAAGGTGAGAAAAAATCTCTTAACTAAGATGCAGAAAAAAATAATCCAACATCTGAAAGATGATGCAAAGATGAACAACGTAAGACTAACAGGCATCAATGAGAAAGAGAGTCAATACAAATGATATAAAAAGAATATGGGCAGAATAATAGCAGAAAACTCCCCAATTATGGGGAAACAATCTGGCATTCAGGTAACCAAAGCATAGAGAACTCCAAAGAACATCAACTCAATTAAAAGCACACCCAAGCATATAATAATCAAGATCACAGAACTCAGGAACAGTATACTAAAAGCCACTAAATAAAATAAACTGATTATATTTAAAGGAAAACCCATCAGAATAATGGCAGATTTCTCTTCAAAATTCATCAAGTCAAGAAGAGAATGGAGCAAAGTACTATAAGTCTTGCAATAAAACATATTCCCACCCAGACTGACATATGCTGTGAAACTCTGAAGTTTAATGGAGAAGTGAAATACTTCCATGACAAGGAACAGCTAACGAATTTCATGACAACAAAGCCAACCCTACACAGACTACTAAAAGATATTCTAGACAGGGATCAAAATGACCACAGCTCTATGAATGAGAACAGAAAGAACTCAGCAAATATGGCAAACAAACACATGAGAAAAAGAGGCATACAACAGCAGACTTTCAATTATTATTTTTATTTTTTTGTACAGCAGCACAATATTTCCATCAGCATACTCTACAAGGAGACTTCTGCTGCACGTTATTGGTCATGATTCTGTCCAGATCTTCAGGGTGGATATTAGTTCCACAAATGACACTTGGCCACCATTAAGGGCCAAGGACACTGTCCTTGTCCATGACACACTGTAACTTTGTGTGATATCCTATCCCCAAAGTGTTAGAAGTGCTGGACATGTATTTGACATTCCAGTATTTATGTAATATTTTATTCTTAGTAATTCCTTACTATAATGAAAACTTTTTTAGATGATATTTTTATATGTATTAACTATTCAAATACTACATGAGTACTCTGAATTGAGATATTTTATCCTAATATTAGAAACTTTAAAAGTATACTTCTTTATTTTTATTTTATGGAAGGCTCTACAGGATGTTCAGGTTCTCACTACTAGATTGGATTGGTAGTGATCTGCCTGTTTACAGCTTCCCAAGAACTGGGATTACAGGCAGGTGCCATCACACTCAGTCTCAATGGCCATCTCAGGGCTTGCAACACAGGCTGGGCATTGAACTCCTAGCTCATGCACCTGCTTGAAAGTGCTATAATCTGTGGAGCAATTTGGTTGACCCTAAAAAGTATATTTCCATTTTCCTTTGACTTTATATTACTTCTACCTTGTTTTTTACACACGCACACACATACACTCACACACACACACACACACAAATAGGTATACAACCTAACATAAAATTGATACTATTTTGTGGAAATGTTCAATGATCTTTTAAATGGGTTTATCTAATAGAAATATATTTTCATATTCCTGCATAACTACCATTTTGCAAGTTCTTATTCATTATCCAGGACCATACAGCAACTTCTATTGACTTCTGGATCATGATCTTTGATATTTTCTACATACTACTTCTGGAAGTATTAGAATATTATGAGTTTGTATTACTGGAAATATTTTACTTTCCATTTTCAAAGGTATGTTTCCTAAGTATAAAATTCAATGAGGGCAGATCTTTTTTTTTCAATCCTTTGAAATAAGTGTAGTTTCTTCACACACACAAAAAGAGAGAGATAAAAATCCAATAGTGCAAATCCTAAATGCCATATATTTCTTTTAGAAATTCTGTTAAATTTACAGACAAAATTAAATTTATTTACTTATTTATTTATTTTGGCAGAGCCAGGGATTGAATTCAAGCCCTTGCACTTGCCTCAGAAGCACTTACTCTACAATATCTCCCTGGCCCCCAAAATAAAAATTTAGAAAATAAATTTTGCATGTGGCTTTTTCCTCTGAAAGAAGGGAGAAAATATATAAGAACCCTACCTAATGTGAAGAAAAGGCAACTATGATGTGGTCAGGACATTCTTCATCACTCAGAAAAAAGGCAAGCATCTCTAGATATGCAAGAATTTTGGAAATTTATCATACATTATCTTCTTGAGGAAAATATGAAGAAAATGTCAACTGAATGAAAATAGATATCAAAAAAGGGAATATCAGAAGAAAGAAAATGGTAGCACATATATAAAATATAAGGCTCACGTAAAACATAGACTATGAACATGGATATTACATGTGTTGTGTGAAAAATGCTTGAATGGGGATAAAAGTCAAAATGAAATATAAACTATATTTTTTATATAATATAAAAAAACACAGTAATTCTAGGCAGAGATAGATAAAGTTTCTTAGCTATTTCACTAAAACTAGTGTTGAAATCCTATGAATAAAGAAGCAAATTCTTTGCTCCAGAAGCAAATATGCATGTGGCATGTGGTGGATAAGCAAAACAGCTTCTGAGAGATGTTATTCCATGTAGTAAACAGAAAAAATATATACATTTTAATTATGTTAGAGAAGAGTAGCAGTATGCTAAATTAAAACTATCAAAGAGCTTCCAAAAGGATAAAAGGTAGAGACATGACAAAGCTAGGAAACATAAGGAAATAACAGAGAATGTGATCGTGCAATTCATATGAAAAATAAAAGATGGAGGGATCACTTGAAATGTTTCCAAGAGTACACGTAACAAAAATTTGCTGAATTTCCCTAGCGAAGGTGAGAGAAGGGCAGTTGTCATAAAATACAGTGTTCTATTACGCATGGTTTATAAGAATCACACCTACAGTGAAATAACAAATGCAAATACAGAGACAACAAGAAAAAACACAAGCACCAAGTATTATCATGTATTACCACGAATAATTTCTAATGTAGGATTTAATGAAAAGGTAAATCTACTTAGGTGTGCTTTAAAAACTATTACCAATATTAAATAAGAACTTTCCTCTTCTAAATGCATTGCTTCAACTGGTTTTAAATTATAAAAAAAACAGGAAGATTACGTAACATTTTATTATCTGTTTGTGAAGGGCTTGAATAGCTTCTTTGGAGGCTGAGTGTTGTTTTTTAAAGCCTTCATTTTTTGAGGAATAAAAATTGGTCTATGAAAATCATTTTTCTCTGCACCTCACAATGAGGCTTTTTGATTGTCATTCTTTTCAAAGTGTATTGAATCTTTGTAAAAATCTGTTTGCAAAGCACCTTCAGTTTATACCTAGGAAAAAAAATCCATGTGAAATAAAACAGCATAAGACTATTTGTGAATATCTAATACAATGTTCATTCCTCTGTATACTCAAGTATTTACTGAAAACCTGTATTATTAAAAAGAAAGGAGTAATGATAGACCCCATGACAATAACCAATTGTTAATCAATTTGGTGGGGGAGAAAATAGCTGTGCACACTCAGTTCAATGCAGTAAGTTCTGTGCAGCTCAGAGGAATGAACAGATAGATGTAAGATCCGGAGAGGAAATACCACGAGAGTCTTTGGTGAGGAAATAGCAACTAAATGGAGATAGAAACAGGTGATAATTAAAGAGAGCTGAAAAAGCTATTACCCAGGAAAAGGGCAGTTACGTCTGAATTTGATTTATCTCCAGCTCCAGCTCCTCTGAATATTGAGATCTGGGTGAGAGCACTGCACTGCCCAGTTTCAGAGATGAAAGAAAAACAGTCTAATGGTTTTCTCTCTGTGGGTGATCAATGGTCTCATTGAGTTGATTTATGAAGAAGAGAAAAAAACAGCAGGTAGGATGCCCTTGAGCTTAGAATAGATCAGGGTATTTCCCCAAAACAAAGTAAATCCTTGTCATAAAAGAAAAGGCCAATCTTAAGAAACAACAAAAGATTAATCTTAAAATACTCTAACTGGAGTAATTTTCATTCTACAGATATTCTTTGTGTTGCAATGGAAAAACTTCTTATTTTAATATATTCAATATTAAAATGTGCTAAGAGAGAAACTTCCTGTTACCATGCAATAGTCACAAAGTTATCAAGCAAAGAAAAAGAAACCCAGCTTCAGTAGAACATTGTTCAACATTAAAATATAGCTTAGAAAACGTGAATAAAACCAATATAGCATTTATAACCAGCAACATAAATGGCCTCAACTCATCCATCAAAAGAAACAGGCAGAATGGATCAAGAACAAGATCCAACAATATGCTGCACTCAAGAAATACATTTAACCTGAGAAGAAATCTAGAGACTTAAAGTCAATGGGTAGAAAAATAATTACCCATGCCACAGGAATCCATACAGAAGCATGGGTAGTTATTCTCTTCACAAACAATGCAACTTTTTGCCAAAACTGATCAAAAGAGATGAAGAAGGTTGCTACAACCTTGTTCAGGGAAAATTCCAAGAGGAAGAGATAACAATTATAAATATTTATTCACCAAACAGAGGTTCACCCAACTACATCAAACAAATCTTAACTAACATGAAAAACTAAATAAGCACCAACACCATTGTATCGGGCCCCTTGATACCCCACTCTCACAAACAGATAGATGAACTAGATAAAAATCAACAAAGAAATATTAGAACTAAAGCAAGTCTGAGAACAAGTAGACTTAGTAGATGCCTACAGAGTGTTCTGACATCAGAATACACATTCTTCAAAGCTGCAAATGGGACATTCTCAACATAGACCACATATTAGCTGACAAAACATGTTTTAAGTAACTGTAGAGCAACTGAAAACATTCCATGTACGTTATTTGACCATAACACAATGAAACTGGAAGTCAGTCACAAAGGAAATCACAAGAACTACATCAAGACATGAAAATTTAACAATACCCTGCTGAACAACCAATGTGTTGAACAAGCAATGAGTCACAGAGGAAATTAAAGATAAAATTAAACAGTATATATGATTAAATGATAATCCTGATACAACACTGCAAAACTACAGGATGCAATAAAGCAGTCCTATGAGAAAAAATATTTTTTGTCTTTTTTGGGACAGGGTCTCACTATGCAGTTCAGGCTAGCCTTAAGCTCATTTTGTAGCTCAAGCTGGTCTCAAAATCACAACAGTCCTCCTGCCTCAGCCTCCCAAGTGCTGGAGAAAAATTTATAGTGATGAATTTACACATCAGGAAAGCAAAATGAACTCAAATAAGTAACCTACTTTTGAACCTCAAACTTCTAGTAAAAGAAAAGATCAAACCCAAAGTTTGTACATGGGAGGAAATTATAAAGCTAAAAGCAGAAAGTGATGCTTAAAAGATTAAAAAAACACAAAGAATCAATGAATTAAAAGTTAATTCTTTGAAAGAATAAACAAAATTCTATTCGACGTCATCAAAAAGAGGGAACAAAAAAGCACAAATTCAAGCAATTAAGAATAGAGAGGCAAATCACTATTGATTCCACAGAAATCAGGATGATCAATGCTGACTATAAGAATCTATTTTTTTGAGTTTCTATTTTTATTATTTTATTCTAAAGAGGAAAGAAACAAAACAAGTAACAAGAACAAAAACAAAGCTCCATAAGATAATAAAAGTGATACAGAATGTCAAAATAGGAACAGGAAATTAACATTAATTGTTGTATTACATATTGATATCATCAAATTTGCTGAGACTAGTAGGTTTCTAAGATTGATCAAACAGATAAAACAGTAACTCTTCCTTTCTTAAATTTTTCCCTCCTTCTTTTTAAAAAAAGATAATTTAAAGACATAAAATAATAGGATATTAGAAACAATACACCTTTATAAAAAAACTCACAAAAATAAAAAAAGATGAGAGCTATTCAATGGTGGTTGTTGTACTGCACATTGCTGTCTTCAAAGTAGTTGCTAAGATTACAGATATTATTTTATAAAACTGGTCAATATACTAATTTTAAGAATTAACTGCCACCTTCAAAAAACTGATAGAAATTGGTGGTGCAATCATCTTAGCTATCCTGTGTATGTACTATGATTTTTCCCCTAAAATTTTCCTCTTTTATCCTTTCATTCATCTCAATCATTTATTTATTATATTCAGTTTCTTTCTCTCTTATTATATCTATTGTCCCTTATTTTATTTACTCTTTCAGGGAGACGAAATGATGTTTACACAAATGCATCTGATTTATTTCACTTATGAATATTGACTCTAGTTGCATCTAATTAGTATAAACCCCTCAAATTTATCTTTCTTTATAGCTGAGTTATACTCCGTTGTATAAAAATACCATATCTTTTTTCCATTTCTCAGTTGATGGGAAGTTGGATTGTTTCCAAAATTTAGCTATGACAAATTGCTCTTCTATAAACATGGGCACACATACACCACAATGGTATGATGTTTTCAGTTCTTTTAGAAAAAAATACACAGATGGGGAATATAGCTAGGTTGAATGGGTCTTCTAAGCCTAGATTTATGAGGACTCCCCACACTGATATCCATAGGGGTTGCCAGTCTACACACCCACCATCAGTGGAGAAGAGTTTCCTTTTCCCCAAAGCTCCTCTAGCATTTGTTATTGCTTAATTTCTTTACGATAGCCATTCTTTCTCGAATGAGATGGAATCTCAGTACAGCTTAAATTTGTATTTCTTGAGTGATTAGTGCTGTGGAACGTATTTTCACATATTTATTTGCCATTAGTATTTCTTCCTCTGAGAAGGGTGTGGGCTTTATTGTTGTTTTTGAATTGGATCTTTGAATTTTGAAGGCCTGATATTTTGTAATTCTTTATATATTCTGGATAGAAATTGTCTCTCTGAATGACTATTGCTTAAGATTTTTTCCTAACTCGTGTGTTTTCTTTTTACTCTGTTGGTGATTTAACATTAGAAACTTCTCAATAAGGTGAGATCCTAGTTGTTGATTCTATGAAGTATTTCCATTGTAGTTTGCTTTTTTGTTCATGAACTCTCTGCCTACTTCTATGTCTCCAAGATTTCTATCTATTTTTCCCTTCCAGTAGATTCAATGTTTTTATTTTAATGTTTAGGTCTTTAATCCATTTTGACTTTAGTTTAGTTCATGGTGATAGACCTGGATCTAGTTTTAATTTTCAGCATGTAGAAAGCCAGTTTTTGTTATCATTTGTTAAAGAGGTATCATTTATTCCAGCGAACATATTTGTTTCTTTATCAAAGATAAAGATATTTGTTTCTTTATCAAAGATAAGGTGGCTGAGTGTGTTTGTAGTTGTGTCTGCACATTGTAATTTGTTCCATAGATTCAAAGTTCTGCATTTTTTTTTTTTTTTTGGCAGTGCCTTGCTGCTTTTATCACAGTGGCTTTATTGTATAATTTCAAGTCAGAAATTGTATTGCCTCCTACCTTGCCTTTGCTGGCAAGAATTGTTCTAGATCTTTTCTGGTTCCAAATGAACTTTAGGAATATTTTCTTTCTTTTTTCTAACAAGAACATCACATAAGTTTATTTCAGATGTAACAGCAATGTTAAAATTGAAAAGTTTAATTTAACTGCACCAAGTAAACTCAACCATTTGAGTACTTTTAAAGTCATCCCCTCCAAAAATGGAGGAAACTTTTCTTTTCACCACCACACACCAGGATTTCCCAATGTTCTCTTGCTGAAGGACTTTTCAACTGACAAGAAAATTGGTTTACAATTCTTTCCCACAAATGAAAACTAATACAGACAAATTATAGGCTGCATAGATTTCTCTACAGATTCTTTTATAGACCTAAGTGCAACTTAGCATATGGTACAATTTTAATCTATTTGCCCCATAATAAAAACCATATATCTTGAACAGTATGATGGATAGATTCTATGATCTCTAGTTAATAGAGCTAATGATTTATCTCTAAGATTATTTTTACCATTTATGACAAATTCAACAATGGACATTAGTCTTTATTGGGTAGTTCCCAATATCTACCTCTTCCACATCTTACTTTCTGTAAATGAATAGAATCATTTAATACCAGCTTGATGGAGGAAAATTAACACTTTACAAACACTAAGAATTTAGATTAAGTCATTGACTTAGCAGGAAAAGAAAGTACAACAGAAAGCCTACACACTCAATTCAAACTTGAATATTATTTTCTATATTTAGATAGCATGTACTTAACTGTGAGTCAGGTATTTGGTTTTTAATAACCGCATTTAGGGATACACCCATAGGACTGCTTAGATAGTCCAAGTGAAATAGTTATAGAAATAGAAGCAGTGTAGTCTCAAAAAATTCATTTATATATAAAAATCTATTTTGATTCCTAGAAGTTTACAAAACGGCTGAACACTCTTCATGCTTTCTGCAACTGAAGTACTCTTCTCTTGGTAAGAGCAAGCTGAAACTTATCCATGAAGGTAAGTAAGGGTACTTAATGTTAAACATTTCTTCTAAGCTTGGATTCAGATTAAGAAACTGAAACTGAAGACCAACTAGAATGATCTTTCTACATTTCCCCAAGATAGAAACCTATGGATTATTTATTAAACATCTTCCTTTAAAAATTTTTCTTGGCACTCAACATTGCTAAAGACTATTTTACTTTATGCTTTCATATTTCCAAATGAAAACTTAAGGTTATCAAGTATGTACAAGCATTCTACAAAGTAATTTTACCATGTAACTTATTTGGAATGAGACTTTTATATATGAGAAATTACAAATTAAACTTTATTTTTAAAGTAAGGTGACAGGACCAGGAATTTAGCTCAGTTGCTCAGCGCCTGCCTGGCAAGCATGAAGTCCTCAGTTGAATTCCTGGTATCCCTCTTACCCTAAAGTCAAATAACAGAAAACTCAAGCTTTGCATATTGGCTTTTAAGTCTACTGAAACCATTTCTTGAGTCACTACTACTGACAATCTAAAAAAATTGCAAATATTGAGATTGGATGAGAGAAAAACATCAATAGTTCAGATGTCTCATAAAAAGTTATCAACCTGTCAGAACCTCTCCCTACTTGTCAGATAATGATCTAGCATAAAATCTCTCCTATCGGTAGAGGTCATAGTGATATTTGACTATAACGCTTTGTGCTTCTACTTTCCCAAGAATAGAAGCAGTTTAATAATTCCTCTTATCCCAAATCCTTAAGCTCAACATTGTAGGCACAGAGTAGAAGCGAATCTGGGACATTCTCCAACAGATAAGGAGGATCATCATCATAGTTATTTTCAAAAAATACTGTCTAGATATTCTTTCTTATATAATCACTCACTGGCAACATGTTTAATAGCCTGTATTAGTTGACATTAAATGTATGTATTGTGCCACAAGTCCATTTAAGCTCTTTTAAGGTATTTTAAAATATGTCCAAGAAGGAAACACCTGCTTCAAGTTTATTCAGGGATGTTAACTAGTAAGGACATCAGTTCCATTTTTAAAGTTAGCTTAACTATGACATTTTGGGCGTACTGAAGAAAAAGGACAGGAGAAAAAAACTATATCACAATAAACTTCTTTAGTTCAGTTAAAGGCTACTATCTCTAGCTGGCATATTTAAAAAAATTAACTCAGCATCTCACACTCTAAATGCTAATGCCTCTAGTTACAATAGCAGGAAAAACAAACCTGCTCGCAACCATTCATTAACAAAAAAAGCATTTTAACTCAAATACTTAGACCAATGTATAACCCTCTCTACCAGACTTCCCCAGCAATCAACAGGAAAAGAAAAACCAATTGCATTAAAAATCCAAATAAGCTTAGTATTTCTCACAAGGATAACAATGGTCCAACTCCTTGAGAGTGCTCAGGACTAAAGGTGGGGTAAAGGCAATGTCTAGGGATAAACGTCCCACAAATTGTCTTTAAAAACAGAAACTACCACAAACACACCAAACTCATCTATGAATCAAAGAAAAACATATTGCTGCTGTGTCTTTGTCTTTTGAAATAAGCAGTATTTGTAGACTCTGCCCTACAATGTGAAAGCAGGACATTTAAAAAAAGTTTAAAAATTTGAAATTGTATGATACCCACTAGGAAAGTAAATAGATCTTCCTTCAATCCAAACACCTCACAAAAATGAGAGAACTTGAAACAATCAAAACATGATTATTTTTAAAAGTTCCTTGAGATTATTAAAACTTTTCAAGGAAAGAGGGGTTGGGGAAGGAAAACCAAGAACAAGAGAACAAGGGGGGGGAAGCTTAACAAAGAGGGGAGGGGATTAATGGGCCTCTGTTTTTATTTGGCAACAAGAAAGTGCAAGAAAGTTCATTTGCAATTTGTTCAGTTGTCTGTTTGTGTGCATCTGCATTCTGACCAGAAGGGACTTTGACGTTTTCCTGAAGTCCGTGTGCACCAGCAGGTTCTATCCTCTTATAGTAGTTCTTCTTTGTTTCAATAATTCCAAACTTCCCAGTAGAACTCAATTGCTGACACATTGCTGATCTGGATGTGCAGATAGATGTTGTCAAAAGTGCCATCCTTCTCACAGATGTTTAAGATATGATTTAGCATTTTAGTTCTATTCTTAGCCTTCGGTAAGGTGCAAAACATCCTAATGTCATGATGTAAAGTCTCTTCTGATTCTGTGAATGATCCCCCGTGCAGCATACTGTACCTCTGTTATGGCAATACACCAATGATACAGAAACATCATCGAAATAGGCAAGTTTTGCTAGCTCGCCAACCTCCAGACGTCCTTGTAGAACTTGTCATTATAGCTGACCGGAAAGATGATCTGGTTTAACCTCTTCAACAGTTTGATATGTGTGGAGTCACATCTCCGAGCTCGATCCAGCCTTTCATCTTCCCCACCTACTGAGGCTGTCCTTACCACCACTCTCAAAGCCGTTTTCCTCTCCACTCGGAGCTCTCACCACCATTGGCTCGGGGCTGTCAACCCAAGCCAGCCTCCTCACCTAGGACAGGGAGCTGAGGGGGTAATGGAGGCCACCGAAGTCAAGCAGGGCTCTGAATCTGTGCGAAGGGTGGAGACGTCTCCCCTTTAGGAATATTTTCTGTTGATTTGTAAGCAATGCTGATGGTATGTTAATGAGGATTGTGCTAAATCCATATAACAATTTTGGGAGTATGGCTATTTTCCAATGTTAGTTCTTATCTAAGAGCAAAGAATATGTTTTGATATTATGATATCATCTATCTTTTTTTC